>CM073136.1:3429795-3624795 GCA_037039145.1 Fundulus diaphanus
CAAGGAATGCATAAGGAAGACACCTGCAATAGGAGGGACGTGTAGATACAGGTTATGTGGTGAAATGTGCAAAAGGATTGCAATAGAAAAGTAGAAAATCACAAAGACATGCCCAGAAGGACGGACGTGAGTGGCATAAATGTCAGCAGACTCCTTGAACACACACACACACACACACACACACTGGACAAATTGCAGGGAGAGACTGTATCATGTCTATAGACAGTCCAGTTCAACAAGCTGTGAGCTTAGAAAGCACCGCATCATGTCCCGATCTAAAGAAATCCAAGACCAGATTAGAGTAAAGTCTTCAACATCTGATTAGTCTAGAAAAGGTTACAAAGCCATCGGGACTCTGATGGACTCCATTGAACCCCGGGGTAAGGCTTTATTGAAAAATGCAGAAAATGTAGAACGGTGCAGAACCTTCCCAGGAGTGGGTGCCTTGCCAAAGTTCAAAATCACTTGGGTAGCGCTTTTTGGCTGAATATTTTTTGTTTTTCTATTGACCAGCCAGAACAAAAACAAGTTGAATTAAAATAGAAGTAATGAGACTATTTTCAAAACTTAAGGAGTAGAAAGTACAGATAATTGCTGGAAATTGTAAGGGATGGAAGTAAAAAGTAGACTAAAAACTAATTACTCCACTAAAGTATAAATAACCAAACTTTCTACTTAAGTAGGGGAACAAAGTATTTGTACTTACTGTAGTTACTTGACACCGCTGCTGGTGGTGTGATGATCTGCTGCCGCATTGGAGAAAATCCTGAAGGAGGATTTCCAGCCATGCATTTGGTTTATGCAGCAGCGTAACGACCCAAAGCACACCTCCAAGTTCCACTGTTTTCCTCTGAGAAACAACCATTTGGAAACTGGTTTTCGTATTTTACTCAGGTTGACGGATATTTAAATTTGTTTGATGATTTGAAACATGTGAGATGTACAAAAAAGCAAAACTAGAATTTTTCTTTTTTTGCAATGAGAGATATTTTTTCATTGCATTGTGGCTAATACCCTTTGCTGCCAGTTATATGTTCACACAGTACACATGATTAGCCGATGACATAAAATATAGCTGTAGGAGCTAAAACGGCAAACATGCACAGGAAGAGGATTGCTTACACCTAATCAAAGCCTTGAATGTCCAGAAGAGGCAGAAACCTCCACAAGAGCTAAGTACTGTTTGCTTTTGCTGGAGTTGATAGTGAAGCGTATCAACCAAAACGGTACAAAAACAAACATCCTACTGACTGTGTTAACACTGCCTAAAGACAAATATTAGGATAAGGATACACTTCTAACGTTCAAACATTGTCCGCTGCTGTGTTGCAGAGCAGTGCAAAGGTGTTTATATTTCTTTAACTTTCCCACATGTGATCATATTACATTCACAAACGTCATTGTGGATTTTTGTGATTTTAGGTCAAATAATTGGATCCCCTTTTGCTCCGATTAGTCTGATCTCCCTAAATGATTTTCAGTTGCCTTCAGAAGTAACTTTCCTAGTAGATAGAGCCCACCTGTGTGTAAATCTAGCTGTTCTGTGATTTTTAATTTTTTATGAATGTCCTGTCATGAGAAATCCAGTTGGCAGTTTTCAACAAGTGCCATTTTGGTTTGACTCAGACTGATGCAGTGATGCAGACTCTACTACAGACACAGGAAGAATTTTTAAACTTTATAATGAAAAAAATTTTTTTGAGTGTTGTTCTTGCCTGCTGACTGGGATCCAGTAGGACTAGAATCAACCCTTACAACTATCCACATACCCCTGGATACTGAAATCAAGGAGGAAGACTGACATGGGAAAAGGCTCTAAAATGAAAGCTCAAAGGACCCAAGAAGCGTAACATGCCACAGCATACTGGAAGCAAGGAGGAGGGACATCCACAACGTGCTGCTGGGTGCCCATTTAGGATCCCGGCGGGTGAAGAGGGATTTGGCTTGTAATTCTTCACTATCAGGAACTCCACGAAATGCAGTTCAAAGGCTTCAGCTGATCCAAAATGCTGCAGCAAGAGTTTTGATGAAAATCAACAAGAGGGATCATCCATCTATTTTCTTCCGCTAATCCGGGGTCGGGTCGCGGGGGTAGCAGCTTCAGTAGGGAGGCCCAGACGTCCCTCTCCCCGGCCACTTGGGCCAGCTCCTCCGGGGGAATCCCAAGGCGTTCCCAGGCCAGCAGAGAGACATAGTCCCTCCAGCGTGTCCTGGGTCTCCCTCTGGGTCTCCTCCCGGTGGGACGTGCCCGGAACACCTCACCAGGGAGGCGTCCAGGAGGCATCCTAACCAGATGCCCGAGCCACCTCAACTGGCTCCTCTCGACGTGGAGGAGCAGTGTCTCTACTCTGAGTCCTCCCCGGATGACTGAGCTCCTCACCCTATCTCTAAGGGAGAGCCCAGACACACTACGGAGAAAACTCATTTCAGCCGCTTGTATCCGGGATCTTGTTCTTTCGGTCACGACCCAAAGCTCGTGACCATAGATGAGGGTAGGAACGTAGATCGACTGGTAAATCGAGAGCTTCGCTTTTTGGCTCAGCTCTCTCTTCACCACAACGGATCGGTACAGCGCCCGCTTCACAGCAGACGCCGCACCAATCCGCCTGTCCATCTCCCGCTCCATCTTCCCCTCATTCGTGAACAAGACCCCAAGATACTTGAACTCCTCCACTAGGGGCAGCACATCCTCCCCAACCCGGAGGAGGCACTCTACCCTTTTCAGGCTCAAGACCATGGTCTCGGATTTGGAGGCACTGATTCTCATCCCGGCCGCTTCGCACTCGGCTGCGAACCGTTTCAGTGAGAGCTATAGATCATGCCCTGATGAAGCCAATAGGACCACGTCATCCGCAAATAGCAGAGACACAATCCTAAGGCCACCAAAACGGATCCCCTCAACACCAACCACGTCCCTCCAGGTCTCACTGTCATTGCCCACGTGAGCGTTGAAGTGGTCTGTGGAGAGCTCCGCCCCTCTCTTCACCCGAGTGTCCAAGACATGCGGCCGCAGGTCAGATGAAACGACAACAAAGTCAATCTTCGAACTGCGGCCTAGGGTGTCCTGGTGCCAAGAGCACATATGGACTCCCTTATGCTTGAACATGGTGTTTGTGATGGACAATCCATGACGAGCACAGAAGTCCAACAACAAAACACCACTCGAGTTCAGATCAGGTGGGCTGTTCCTCCCAACCACGCCCCTCCAGGTCCCACTGTCATTGCCCACGTGAGCGTTGAAGTCCCCCAGCAAAACGAGGGACTCCCCAGGAGGGGCACTCTCCAGTACCCCTTCCAAGGACTCCAAAAAGGGTGGGTAATCTGAACTGTTTGGCGCATAAGCACAAACAACAGTCAGAACCCGTCCCCCCACACGTATGCGGGGGGAGGCCACCCTCTCGTTCACCGGGGAGAACCCCAACGTGCAGGCACCAAGATGAGGGGCAACAAGTATGCCCACTACAGCTCGGCGCCTCTCAACAGGGGCAACTCCAGAGTGGAAGAATGTCCAGCCCCTCTCAAGGAGACTGGTTCCAGAGCCAGAGCGGTGCGTCGAGGTGAGTCCGACTATCTCTAGTCGGAACCTCTCAACCTCGCGCACGAGCTCAGGCTCCTTCCCCACCAGAGAGGTGACATCCCACGTCCCAAGAGCCAGCTTCTGCAGCTGAGGATCAGAACGCCAAGGTCCCCGCCCTCTACTGCTACCCATTTCACAATGCACCCGACCCCTTTGGCCCCTCCCATAGGTAGTGAGCCTATTGGAAAGGGGAACCATGTCTCCTCTTCGGCCTGTGCCCGGCTGGGCTCCATGGGCAAAAGCCCGGCCACCAGGCGCTCGCCAACGTGCCCCACATCCAGGCCTGACTCCAGAGTGGGGCCCCGGTGACCCGCGTCCGAGCGAGGGAACACAAGATCCATTTATGTTGCTCATCATAAGGGGTCTTTGGGCTGCTCTTTGTCTGAGGGATCATATTTCTCCTATCTTAGCTTCCCTTCATTGGCTTCCTGTAAAATCAAGAATAGAATTTAAAATTCTTCTTCTAACGTATAAAGCCCTTAATAATCAAGCTCCATCATATATCAGAGCTCTGATTACCCCGTATGTTCCTAACAGAGCACTTCGCTCTCAGACTGCAGGTCTGCTGGTGGTTCCTAGAGTCTCTAAAAGTAGAATGGGAGGCAGATCCTTTAGCTATCAGGCTCCTCTCCTGTGGAACCAACTCCCAGTTTTGGTCCGTGAGGCAGACACCCCGTCTACTTTTAAGACTAATCTTAAAACTTTCCTTTTTGACAAAGCTTATAGTTAGAGTGGCTTTGGTTAAACTGAGCTACTTCTGTAGTTATGCTGCTATAGGCTTAGGCTGCTGGAGGACATCAGGATCTATTTTTTACTCTGCTAAATTCTCCTACTGTTCTCCAATTTGCATAGTTTTTTTTATTTCAACTTTTAACTTTATATTCTTTCTGTGTTTTTTCTCTTCATAGTAGGCACACCTGCTCTGGCGTTCTGTTAGCTGTGACACTATCCAGGAGAGACAGATCATCCGCTATTACCATATAACATAGAAAGGATCCCTGGATCAATGTGTGCTTCTGTGTCTCTGCTCTGTCTTCTCTAAGCCCCAGTCGGTCGAGGCAGATGAGCGTTCACACTGAACCTGGTTCTGCTGGAGGTTCTCCTCCCTGTTAAAGGGGAGTTTTCCTCTCCACTGTCGCTTCATGCATGCTTAGTATGAGGGATTGCTGCAAAGCCATCAACAATGCAGACGACTGTCCACTGTGGCTTTACGCTCTTTCAGGAGGAGTGAATGCTGCTTAGAGAGACTCAATGCAATCTGCTGGATTTCCTAAGATGGGAAACTTTTTGACCAATATGTCTGTATAATTTGTTAGAATTTGACTTTGTAAAGTGCCTTGAGATGACATGTGCTGTGAATTGGCGCTATATAAATAAAATTGAATTGAACTGAAAACCTGCTAGAGGCTGCAGAAGACTTGAGACAGGAGCAGAGGTTCACCTTCCAGAAGGACAATGATTAAACCTACAGCAAGAACTACTATAATATGATTTAGGTCAAAACATGCTCATGATGTAGAAAGGCCAAGGTATATTTTTGACAAAAAAATAGTTAAGGATAAGATGCAAGACTTGAAGGTCAATGTTCACAGACACTCTCCATCCAATCTGACAGAGCTTGAGTGATTTTGCTAAACAAGATTTGGCCAAGGTGTAAGTGTGTAGATTTGCACAACTAGAGAAGACACACTAAAAAGACTTGCAGCTCTAACTGAAGCAAATAATGTTTTTGAAATGATTGACTCAGAGGCTGAATACATCTGCACGCCCACACCTTTCAGAATTTTCTTCCACTTCACATTTACTTTGTGTCGGGGTATCGCATAAAGCCCTAACAGGATAAATTAATGTTTGTGGCTGTAACGCGACAAGATGGGAAACAGTTCAAGGGATATGAGCTCTTATGTGATGACATTTTTAATTTTACTCTGCCTTGTTGTTTTTAAGATGTTTAAAATGTAGATATGGTTCATTATGTTTCTCCCTCTTCAAAGAATTTAGTAAACCAGTTGAAAAGTCTTTGCAAATATGGTCCTCCAGAGCTCAAGAGGTTTCAAGTTTCCACATGAGACTTCTGCCTATTGTACATCGGGGCCCAAAAATGGTGAAGACATATTAATCTATGCTTGTGCCTGGGTTAAATGCACAGTGCAGGTTTAAAGAGAAGCTTAAGAGTGTGAAAGCAGCCATCTGTTGTCAAACGCTGAACATACTGTACGTCAGTGTACTCAACACAGCCCACAATCCATCCAGGAGAGGCAACTGAAAACACCCCATTGTGAGTGGAGAGGAAGTTTATGTAGGACAGAACACAGCCTGTCATTTTAACTTTCTGAGGACATGATGCAGAGAAAAAGCAGAAAAGCTGGTGCAAGCACTTACGCAAATGCATTTATGAGGACGAATGGAATCCTGTCAGAACTGTAGGAGAGCTTAATTTACCCAATATTTAGTTGATCAGAAAAAAGGGGATTTATGCTGATTTTTGTTAGGACTTCCAACAGTAGTTACTTGCACAAAATGTTTACACAGGCAGCAAAGGTTTGTTAGAAATGGTTAGATAAGATAAGATAAGATAAGATAAGATAAGATAAGATAAGATAAGATAAGATAAGATAAGATAAGATTACTCGGTTAGATTTTTGTTAAAAAGAGGTTTAGATTATAGGGAGTCAAAAAAAGCTAAATATAGGTTGGTCCCGTGCACAGAAATGCCATTTGACATATCTGATGGATAAGTGTGAAAATGAAAAGGCAAAAAACAACAGTCGAATTCCGGTCTTTTATGTCCTACATAACAGTGACTCATAGTACATAGATGATCTGACATGTACTTGTTTGCAACGTTATAGAAAAGATTAGGCATTAAAACTGAAACGCTTCAGAGATGTTTCCTGCATAAAAGTTATAGCTAAAACCTCCAGCTCAAGTCAACGCAATTTATTCACACAAAATCAAAACAGACAGACCGCAGGATTATAAGAAATGTAGCAAAGAAAAGTTTCAACTGCGATCTGTGATGTGTGCTAGAAACGACCCCTCAGCTGTCGCCTCTAAAAACAGCAGAGCAGTCAAAACGTGGAGAATTGGCCAGCCAGGGCGAGGTCAGAGCATCATTTATGTCAACTTTAACAAGCAGAATATCAGTGGGTTTAGTCTTTCAAATGAACAGAGGTGCTGGATGGAGTGTGTGTCTGACTAGGAGAGAAATTAGCCTTAATGTGACCTGGCATCCAGTCTGCCCTCTTGCTAAAGTTTGATTCTTTCGGATCAGAAGGAATCTGAGTGGGGAAAAAAATATCCATTTGTGTAAAGGTTGGCCAAGAGCTTTCTGCTTGTCGTGGTTTGAAGGGCTGTGTTGTACTTCTGGCTGATTGATGCATCACATACCATCTGTGTTACCACGTGATGTTCCAATACATCCAATATAAACGGGCCGTTATGCTTAACTGGATCATGTTTGGTCACGTCAGATATCAGGACTCATCAGAGCAGGCAACATTGTTCCAGTCTGTTATCTTCTGTGAACCTGTGCTAACGACCGTCTCAAATTACTGTTCTTAGTAGACAGCACCAATGCTCAGTGTGGTCTTTTGCTGCTGTCGCTCATCTGCGTCGGGGTTTAACAAGGCGTGGTATTCTGTATGCCTCTGGCATCAAACAGGGATTTTTGCAGCCCCAGATGGTACTCATTGGATATTTTCTCTTCAGAATCAGACTAGCCAGTGTGTCAACAACAACCATGCCACATTCAAAGTCTCATAAATTCCACGACTTCACAATGATGTTTGGTTTAGACGTCAGTAAGTTGTCTTCATCACGTGTAGATATCTAAGTGCATTAAGTTGCTGCGATGTGATTGGCTGATTTGCTGGTTGTGTGTTCACAAGCCATTGAATACCTAATAATGTGAGTAGTTGTTGTCTAATTCCTCCACTCAATGTGATATGTGTCGTTTCCAATGTATGCTGTTTTGAATCTCTAACATCGCCAATGCTCCTAAAACTTTTTTTTTTTTTACACCTGTCTGTTCAGCCATTGGATGTTTGAAGTTGCAAACTGGATGCGCTGCTAAGTCTGAGCAAATGCCTTCAGACACTTGCCGACCGATCGTGGCACATGACCTTTCACACCAATAGCAGTAATGAGCCATGGCTGGCACTCTCTATTATCCCCGTATGCTTGGAACTCTAAAGGATATCCTCCACAATCACTGGTCATAGCAACATCTCAGAGAGTCAATTGCATCAGTGCAGGGGTCAGGTTCAACAAGGAAGAAGAGCAAGTGCAACTCAAAGTACTGAGGATGAATTTTACAACGCTGCTGCATTGGTTCTGCTTTGTCTAAAAGAAAAGCCTAACTGGAGAAAGGTTTAGTGGACTTACTGAATGCATAACTGGTAGAGTTGTATGTAACACTGGATCTAATAAAACAGCATCTCCCTTTATGGATGCCTTCTTTGCTGGACATTTGTTCCTTTGTGCTTTTGCGGCTTTTTGCCCTGGTGTGCACATTTAAATGGTTGAGGGTACTTTTTCTGCCATGGCTTGGCCATGGTCACCTACTGAAAGGGTAATTTGCACAGAAACTAAACAGCTCACAATATTAACATACCTACCATTCCTGCTTTTATGGGCACTTTAGCAAATATCACACACATTTGTCCACCCACATGTTTACAGCGTTGATGAATAGCACAGAATCTCTGCTCATGTAGGCATAAACACATGAAACATTTCACAAGCTTTATCCTTTACTTGAATTATTTCCGTCCAGGTCAGAACTTAATTTCTTTTTTATCCCACATCGAAGCAGCTAACAAACCCTGAAAGCAGCTGTCCGGTGTCAGAGGGTTCCCGATCTGAAGTTGGAGCACAAAAAAGGGCTGAGGCGCTGAAAGTTAGAAGGAGATCTGATCACCTCTGTGAGAGTTGGGCAGTGTAGCATCACCCCTCACCACCACCCCACCACCAACCACCCCTGAGATCTGTCACTGCCCACGTTGCAAGCCTTTAAATAAAGCACTGCCCTGATTATACTGCAGTCTTACCGGCACAGAGCTCCATTTCAGACACATGCAGCAGGAGGCAGGTTGCCCACATGGCCTAGATGCAAAGCCCAGCACAGTACAGTAAATCACGGCACATGGGACAAGATGGTAAGAGTATCGGATCTTACAACACAGCATCGCTGTTACAGCCTTCAAGTGCCAGTGAAGATGCTACGTGCCTTTCAGAGGTAGAACCTGCTCATCTTTTTCATATTTTGTCACACTATACCACAAAGGTCAGCGTAATGTATTGCGGTTTCATGTGATGGACTAATAAAAAGTGTCATAGGGATGTGAAAGGAAAATAACACATTGTTTTCTTGTTCTTGTTTTTTGTTATATTGATAAATTTGGATATATAGGTGGAACCTGCTTTTGCAAAAGCAGACTGTCTCTTTTGGATTTGTCTCTACCAGCTTTTTATATCTAGAGACGGAGATTCTTACCCATTCTTTGCAAAATAACTCAATCTCTTCTCCCCTGTCTCGTGTTTTTGCAGCCTAAAATAAATTTTCTTCCACAGCTGAGTTTAGCTCTGTCCATCTTCCCATCAACTTCGACGAGCTTCCTAGTCCTCGCTGGATAAACGCATCCCCACAGCACGATGCTGCTTCCACCATGTTACATTTTTGGGATTGGTGGGTACAGAGTGATTTAAAGTGTTGTATTTTTCTGCTGCACATGACATATTTACACTAAGAAAGTTTAACTTTGAGAGCAGCTGGCCACAGCAGCCTCCACGTGTTTGCTGTGTCCACTGCGTGGTTCACTGCTCTATGTTTAGGGACAAGGAGGTACTAGAAAGAGACATTCTGCCTCAGATTAAGTCTTTTGTATCTATCAGGTTTTCTTCCTGGTCCATCCTGTATTTATCTTCATGCATCTGTCCATCGACTCTGAGCAGCTTCTTTTGTCCCTTCTAAAGAAAACCATGTTGTCTCCCACTGAAGATGGTGTGTGTTAGTTTTCCATCACAAATAATGTTTTGCATGTAGAACCAGAAGTTTAATTTTGGTTTAATCTGTCCAGAAAACCTTGTTCCCCATGTCTGCACGGGCCCCTGCATGACTTTAAGAGGTAAACTTGAACATAATTGAGGTTTTTGGTTTTAAAGGGACAAAATGTAAAATAAAAAAAATAAAAATTCAAGGGCAATGTACACCTTTGTAAGTCACTGCACAAATGAAAGTTTGGTGAGGGGATCTTCGTGCCACTGGAGTTTTCTCTTTTGACATGAACAACTTCACTGGAAAACCCAATTAGGTAATTGACTGCTTTGGTGGATGGTAAAGGCAGCAGTCTGTAGGACATTAGTTGATGGGTGATCAACCCAGAACACGTTTACAATTTGCCTAGCAAATATTGGCGGGCAGTGACAGACTCAGCATGCAAACAAGGCTGAGATAATATGGGCTGAGGCTGGAACACACCCTGTTAGTGTGTGTAGTACAGCTGTGACAGGCCCCATGGTGAAATGTCTAAACTTCCAGGAATGCTACGTATATTAAATAACAGCCACACATTCTGTTTTTTTCTTTCATGCCAATGTCAGAAAAATAAATATTGTATACTGAAGAAATGAGTACTATCACTGTGTTTTAGGAAATACTCACAGAAGGAAACAGGTACCAAAGTCCATATTTAGAATTCAAAGAGGCAAACCTTTGGCCTAATTTGCAGTTTGTGCTTCTGTTGATTTTTTTCAGTTAAAATATTATATTAAGGACTTTGCATTTCACAAACTGTTGCCATGACACTTTTGATACCTTCTTTATTGGAGCAGTGCCCTCATGTCTGCAGATAAAACAAAAATACACCCATCCGTTTGTTGCTACCTTCCTACCTACTTGTGAACCAGATGCCAAGATAGTCAGACTCCTGCACTTAAGCCAGACACTGAACTGCAACCCTGAAGAGTCGGGATTAACTGGTTCAGGTATGTTCCAACTCTCACTTCTGGTCATGAGATGTGGGTATGGATAGATGGAGAAAAGGACATCCTGGGTAGAAGCAGCAGAAATGAGTGGTCAGGTTTAGCCTCAAAGACAATGTGAAGAGTTTTGTTGTCTGGGAAAAGCTTGGCGTAGACGAACAGGACTTTCAGAATGAAAGGAGTCAGTTTACAAAGTTTGAGATCTGATCAAGATGTTTCAGGGACAAGCCCCATTGCATGTTCACTGGATATGTGCCACTCGAAGTCTTAAAGCAGCACTGTCTAAGTTTTGACCCAAGTATTAGCTTAATTTGAGATGTGTGAAAGGATTTTTCAGGTCAATATACAGCACTTGGCATGTATTGATGCTCAAAAACCTCGCCTGTGAGAGGGTCAGATCCATCGCTGAATGGGTCATGACCTAGCGCGCCGCTTTGTGGCAATCAGAGCTAAACTTTTGTGCTTCTACTTTTCTCATCCTCGAGTCAAAGTTTGTGATGACAGAGAGAAGCAAAAAGAAGAAAACTAAGTCTGGCGAGACCAAAAAGAGAACGTGAGACAGGGATCGCTTCCAGAGGAAAAACAAAAGCGGATCTTGCAAAAGAATTTGCTTGTTGGTGTTTGATGAAAGAGCCATCAGGACGCAAGGCCCATTCTCTTTTTGCATTGTTATTAGACTGGTAAGTCATCTTATTGCTTGTTGTATACAGAATATGTCTGAGTTTATGTTTTTCAGTTTTGTAGGAGCTAAATGCTAAGCTACCAGGCTACACAACATACTACCATTGTTGTTAGGCAACAACACATGTATGACAGTGTATGCAGTGCAGGGCTACAGCATCTTCTCACAGCAAGCAGGGCACCTGCAGCTGGAAGGGGAGCCAAATCGGCACACAGTGACATAATAGATAATGGGAAATCGTTTTTGGGGCACAGATTTTTTTTAACTTATTTTTTTAACTGCTCGTGCTGTCCCTTATGTGTCTTTGAAAAAAGTGACGCCCCAGGCGGCTGTCCGGTTACTCCGTGCCAAAAACTCGCTACTGCACCTAATCAGACATATGTTTGGTTCTCTGATGTAGGATTTAATCTAGAGGGGTGAATGTGGCCTTGTCTATATAACTAACTCGATGAGGAAGGAGGAACACTGTTTCAAGTGCAGTGTTGCCAGTGGCTTTCAGGGGCAAAACCGGGAAGTTACAGATCTAGCGCCCCTAGTGGCTAAATGTTACACTGTGCTGCTTTAAAACTCCACCACTAAGAAATAGTCTATTAGCAGAGAAAATATAAA
Source organism: Fundulus diaphanus (assembly GCA_037039145.1). Classification (NCBI taxonomy): domain Eukaryota; kingdom Metazoa; phylum Chordata; class Actinopteri; order Cyprinodontiformes; family Fundulidae; genus Fundulus; species Fundulus diaphanus. Next base: position 3,441,648 of record CM073136.1, read on the forward strand.
ACAAATGCCAACACACCCAGTTCTGTCCACTCCAAGCAGGTTCACTCCAAGACCAGTCCGCAGGATAGTGAGAGAAGTCTCCAAAAGCTTTAAAAAGTAAACTCTGGGCCTATACCAGGGTCTTACTCTTATTAAGTCCACACAAACCATGTGGAGCTCGGTGGAACTACCCCAGCTTCCACTTCTTTCTCATACTGTGGTGCGGCTTATTCTCTAAACTGCAGTTTCTGTCAGCAGTAACCCAAACAGTTCAGAGGCAGGAAAGAGGGCTCTTCTCATCCATTTTGCGAAATGAGATGTCCTGTATCAACCAGAGTAAAGCCTTTGGCCTTGGGCAGCTCATAATCCACCTCTCCTTGTGGAGGCACGCTGCCAGGTGGAAGGTGTGGAAACGTACTGTACACACAGCTTTGATAGCCCTTTCATCGTGACTTACCTGCATAAATCCTTCCTAAGAGTTTCCTAAATACATTAATTACAATCTACAGATCCTTTATAGAGTCCATACTCACTTTCTCTGCCATCTGCTGGTTTGCTCTTCTTAACGTAAAGAATAAAAATGCCATATCCAAGATTATTAAGGTATGTAGTAAAATCACAGGCGTCCAACAGAAAAACATGACTGAAATATACAAAGAGCAGGTAATTAGGAAGGCTGAGTCCATCTTGGATAATTACACCCATCCCCTACACAACCAATTTCAGTTTCTACCCTCTGGTTCCCGTTTTAAATATCCACCAGCCCGGACAAATACATACAAACATTCCTTTCTTCCCTCTGCTGTCCAGCTGCTAAACGCTACCGGGAAAAGCAGATAGTCACACGTTGCATACATATAGGCCTTCGCTTTATTCATTCTCTGCGCTGCACATATTTATATATATTTATTCACCTTACTTTTATATATTTTATGTGTTTCTTGTGTTTTTATGTGTGAAGTGTGAATGTTTATTACTACTGCACAAAAATTGGCCATATTGGGACAAATAAAGTTACTACTACTACTACTACAATAATTACCTTATCGTTGCACATGGTCGACTTTTCCTCCTTGTTCAAAGGTCTTAATTTCTTTCATTTTCTATGTGAACTTGAGAGGGCTCGTGTTTAGTCAACCCCAGCTTTGTAGTGCAATGCCCCTGATAGGGACATTTATCGCCCAGTGGTGAAGCAGTGTGATAATTATTCAAGTGAAAGTAGGTCAGAGTGCAACAGCATTAGAAAGGGGTCCCTGATGCGTCTGTTGAACGAGAACGACACCTTTCTAATAGACGTGCACAAATGTGCCGCTTTGCTGTACTTCTCCTTCCGTCTTCCGCTGGTAGCTGACGATGAAAAGAGTCTTACACAGAGAAGAGCAGCAACACACCGTGCTGCAATTTACCTTTGGAGTTCCCAGACTCTCATTTAGATGATAATGAGCAAGTGCAACGGTTTGATGATGAGGATATGATTAGTCGTTAGATGAAGCAAAGCGATTCATGAGAATTTATCTCTGAAGTCAGCTTTCCCGGAACAAAGCCCCAGTTGCAATTAGGCATGAAGTCTCAGAAAGAGGAGTGGAAACGGGCAGAGTTTTTGATGTGATACAGTCGGCAATAAGAACAGATAAGTTTCTTGTTTACATTACTTATTTGTATCCCAAATGTGCCATTTGGGATACAAATAGAAGTTCCGGCACGTCGGATCTCGAGGACCAGAAATGAAGACCCCTGTTTCAGTTAGTTATGTGCCTCTACACCCAGAAGAAATAGCTCCCAGTGTGCTCTGCCACTATTTGGAAAGACTGCGAACACAAGGGGCATGCGGTGATATGGGGTGGGACTGCCCCGGTAGGACAATTTATAGAGGAAATGCTGCAAGTGAGCGAAATGGCTTGTTTGACCGCTAAGATCACCGGAGTTGAACAGCGCGACTGTGCGACTACAATAAGGTTCGACAGATGCATGACACTTCTGCTTTTCCATCCTAAACACAGCCATTTAAATCCTGCACCAATCACAGTACAGTAGTCGGACGACTCGCAAGAAACAGGTTCTGCCCAGACGTGTCGAGACCAAGCAGGGAACTTGTTTACAATGTCAACCCTGACATGTCTGCTGTGTTTCTTGGTCTTTAATTTGTTGTTTGTTCCCTGTTGTTCTCTAAAGAACCTCTAATGCCTTCACAGGACCGCTGGTTTTAGACTGAGCCTGAATTAGACACACATTGATTCTAAAAAAAAACAGGTGACTTCTGAAAGCAGTTGGACCGAACGGATTCTTTTAGATTAAAAAGGGACTGAAAACCAGTGCAAGCCACGTTCTTTAAAATGCATTCTTATTCTTCAGTGCTAAAATGATGCAATGATGTGTGGTTGTAACAGGACAAAATGCAAAAGGTGTTAAGAAGATCGCAAGGTACTGTTTAACAGAAAGACCCCCCCCCCCCCCACACACACACACACACACACACACACACACCATGGTTCACTCACACAGGTGCTTCTGACACCCGACTCCTAAAAGAATTGAGAAGCAGCTGCCTGTGACAAGGCGGCCGAAAGCCTTCCTCCTCTGAAGTGCACAGGCTCCATCACAAGTAATGACTGGGAAGAGGGAAGTCGTGAACATAAGACGGCGTAATATTATTTCCTTTTCTGTCATCAGCCATTACAGCACAAGAGATGTGAGAACTTTGCTGTGGTCATTTGTTTACTGAAAGGTCTGCCTCCAAGCCAGAAATGGTATGTGTTCTTCTCTGCAACAATCTTGCACAGCAAGTTTTTGTCTAATGTACTGTTGCTTCAGGTTCGAGTAATAATAGAAGTGGTCATTAACTATTAACCAGCTCCCTTTCATTCATGCAGAGACTCCATTGTCTGTCAAGGCCATTCGGTGAGAGAGGCTCCTCAGGCGGTGGAGGTGGTGTGGGAGCTCAATAAAAGTGAGGGAATTAAAATATCATCTTTCATGGCCTTGACTCCACTGGACCGTCCACGTTTAATCTAAATGAGTTCTAGTGCAGTGAACTCTTGAGAACATCACGTTGTGCTGCAAGTTAATGGCATGGCTGCTAGCAGTCCACTGCAGCACATTGCTGTGCATCAAAGTGTGACCTGAATCTGGACCAGATGAATGTGGGGCGAGACGAGCCACAAGCTGCTTCACAGCGTCGGTGTGATCAGGTTGGACGTTTATATCAAAGGGAAAAGAAGATGTTTAGATAAACTGCACTAGAGTGAGAGGAAAGGAGGTTCCTTGTGTACCTGCATGCCAGTCATCTCTTCTGATGGATCAAGAATAGCTGAGCTAGTATAGAGGTGATGCAGGGACTGCTGCTGATTCAGGATGGACTCTTTAACAACTTGCAGTGACACTTCCAAATGAGGTCTACAAAAATATGTTGTTTTACCTAGAAACTAGTGAAGAATTAATGCGTTTATTTTACGTTCCCCAAAAATAATCAGAGATCAAATTTATCGCAGATCCCAATTATTGGGGAATTATTAAAAATTATAGAGTAGTGGTCTGGTGGTTGGAGCAAGCAGTTTGCACCCAGAGACTTGCAAAGAAGGCTGTAAGTCTCCCGGTTTGAATCCCACAGACTTCCCTTCTGCTTGGGGTCCTTGAGCAAACCCTTTTGCCCCAGAATGGTCCCCAGGCGGAGCAGAGACGCAGCCTACTGCTCCCTGAAGGACGGGCTGAATGCAGAGGACACATTTCACTGAACTGTACATAGTTGCAACAATGATGATGATTAATGTCATTAAGTTCACTATTGAATTGAGGAATAGTTAGGAACTAAATGGAACTTTATGATGAGTTAATGATAAACTAATGATCCCTTTAGCGTCCAACTACAAAATGCTTGAATGATTCATTGACTTACCCTAGGGAAACCAGATTTAATGGTTAGGTAGTGATAAAGCATTAGTGGTTAGAAACAGATTTGATGTGGGACTTTACGCGGAACACAAAGGATACGTAAGGGTTTGGTAATGTTCAAGTTACAGTTATCTAACAACACGTTTTCACTACTTCCAGGGAAAAGGTAAACTAATCACTTTGTAAGGATGAAATACCACTAACCTGATGTTAATGACAGATTCTGATGTGTGACTATTTCAGGGGAAACAAAAGGACCAACTAATGGTTAGTTATTGACAGCTAATCAGTGGTTAACAACAGATTCTGATGTGTGACTTTGCCTCAAGATAAACAAATAACTTAAACACATAACTAACTAACTAATGGCTAGTTAACGAGGAGTTAAAAGTTAGCTAATGGTTAACAACAGATTTCTGTACGCGACCACCAATTAGGGGGACGAAAATAAATGTATTCCTGGTTAACTAATGATGAAGTAATAGTCAAGTAATAATTAATAACAGACTTTGTTGATCATTAGACAATGATGAAGCTGCAGTTGGACTTTTCCCTCCTGTGTTCTTGAGAAGCCAACCATTACATATTAATTTACTTGCAAGTGGGTACTAACCTAAATATGGTCATTAGCTCATCATTAAGTAATAATGATGAAATAGTCTTTCCTTGATTAATTACACATTAGTTCCTGTGTAACAAAGCAATATTCTGAGGCACTTATTAATAAGTGGTACAGATATATTTGTTTTCAAATGACCTCTATTGATCGCAGAAAGAACATCTAAAGAAACTAATCAGGCCATCTGATTGTAATTTACGTTGCAGTGAGAGCAGTTAAAACTAGCAGATGTTACTATAAGGTGATACCATCAACCTCTTAGATGAAAGGCTGCTGTACTATGTCATCTCTTGTCTTTATTTCCTCCTTGTCCTTAATGTCCCATCTCATCTATAACTTTATTAAACTGCAGGGATTTGATGGGTAAGGAGTATCTTGCCAGTGCCCTGTGTTCTGCTGAATAAGCTTTGTCGCAGTGGGAGGCACACTTCTGACAGAACATTTACTAAATCCGATTACTTAACTGTCACCTCTGAAAATTTAAATGATCCCAGGAAGTGTTGGAAAGACATTAAGTCACTTTCTGTGGGTAAAACATCTCATGTTCCTCCTACGGGCGTCATGGGGTGCTCTGCTAATATTGAAGATAAATCCTGATCCTAAACTGTTTTAATGAGCATCTTATCTCTACTGGCTCCTTGTTTCAATCTACTTATTCTACATCTGGGAAACCTAGTTCTGATGCTCCAATGTACACTGGTCCACTTTTTAATTTTGCACATTTTTCGGTACAGAACATTCACAAAGCCCAGAAGAATATAGATTCAAGAAAAGCACAAGGGTCTGAGCTTATTGAATCCTATTTTTCTGAAATTGGCATCTGATTTCATAGCGAAGCCAATAACCTATATTTTCAATCTTTTAATTGAATCCACAGTTGTTCCAAGGGAGTGGAAATCTGCTTTTGTCCTCCCTTTACTAAAAGGAGGTGATTCAACATGTTTAAATAACTATAGGCAAATATCAAACTTATCAGTGTTAGCAAAATTGTCTTGTACTGAGTACTGATCAATGACCAACTGAAGGTGTACTTATCAGAGAATAACATTTTATCCACACATCGGTAAGGCTTTATCAAAAAACACAGCACCATTACAGCTGCTTTAAAAGTTGTAAATTACATTTTGGCACTTCGGACTTGATAAAACGCAGCACAGTGCACTCTTTTTATAGATTTGTCTGAGGTTTGTGACACAGTTGACCATGATGTATTAAAGTTATGGCTTTTAAATTCAGGACTCAGAGCAAGTTGTTGCGTGGTTCTCAGACTATCTTAGTGCATTAGATCTGATGGCCTATGCTCTGAATTTATGTCAGTTTCAAAGGTTTTACCTCATGGTTCTATTTTAGGTCCGCTTTTTTCATTATATATATATATATATATATATATATATATATATATATATATATATATATATATATATATATATAATGAAAAATATATATATATGAATACCCTGGGTAATAACGTGGGTAATAACGTGGATAATACAAATTTTAAATTTTACACCAATGATGCAGTCATTTATTGCTCTAACTCTAAGGTTAGGCCATATACAATTCCTAATGTGGTTGCTTTGGATGGGATATAGAGTATAGGGATTGTCAGTTGCTATGAAAACCTACCTTAATTGATGACTCCCTCAATTTTACAGCACATGTGCTCCAACTACTGAAAAAGTATTTGTAATAAACAGTGCTTTTCTTTTCATGTAAAAAGGTGACTTGTTGCTGCCACATTTTTGTCTGTGTTGGATTACAGTGACTTTTTGTATGTGTGCTTCCACACAGTGTCTTCACAAGATTGACACAGTTTAACATCCTGTCCTGAGATTTATAATGAACTGCCACGGTTTGACCCATCATTGCGAGTTATATTCTCAGGTAGGATGGCCTTCTGTGACTACCTGCAGGCTCCGTCATTGGTACATTCTTATATATAAGGCAATTCTGGGTCTTCCTCCAATCTATTTGTGAAAATAGTGAAAATACAAAAGAGCACTAAGCAATTCTCTTTGTGTTCCAATGATCGGTACTTGCTCTCTGTCCCAAACGTTTGCGCTGAACTTGGAAAAAAAAAGCTTTTTCTGTCTGATGTAACATTTTACAGTTTTCATTTTTCAAAATATTCTTTGTGGATACTATTTATGTAAGATGTTTTACATGTAACATTTTAACATGTAAGTTTTTTTCATTTGTTTTAGAGATTTATTTATTTTTTCAAGGTCACCCTTGAAAAATGGGATTATTAATCTCAATGGTGACTTTCCTGGTTGAATACAGGTTTGATAATAAATAATAATAATAGGAAGAAATGGTTCTGTTTTGATTTTATGTTGGCTCCAAATGTTCAGGTGTGGGTGTATATACGATTAAAGCAGTTCTTTACATGAACAGAAATGACCTGGGATCCTCCAGTAAAATATGGCATGACTATAGTGCTGGTAGGATATGAAAAATGCACAGTAAAATGCTTGAAGAAACACATGAAATACATGTTTGCATGTTCATTCAGTTAATTCTTTCTGTGAGCATGTCTCTCCAACTTTATTGAACTGTACCTCTATTTTCTTCCTGAGATATGCCTTTGAAATTTGTGCAGAGTTGATCGATGGGCTTGTTGAAAAATGCATGAATGTCTCTGTAGTCATAAAATCCTACATTAATGCATAAATGCTGATAGAAGAGGAATAGCTGAATCTATCAACAAAATATATTATGATTTAAAAGGTCTGTCTTTGAATGCAAGAAAGATTACTTTTATTCCATATTTATTGTACATTTCACATTAAAAAAATTTCTTTTTCAACTTCTATTATATTTAATTTTTAGATTTATGTAAAAATTTATGTAAAAACTAGATTGTCAGTTTGTCATTTTTAACAAAGAAACACAACAAACCAACTCTGGAAAACCAGGGATATTGGCAGGCTTTCTTTAGATATTTTCTGCCAAACATTACTCACTAATATCCTTTAGTCTGTGAAGAGGATCAGGAATCTTATAGTGACAGCAAGTGTCGTCATTTAATTACCACGACAAAGGAACTAGCTGAAAATGAGAAAAATCAAACGGCCAAAAAGCCTCAAAAGGCTAAGATGAAACAAAAGCTGTAATTGAACAATTTCTAAATGTCATTTGTGTTTTCAGGTGGGGATACAGCTACGGTGTCCAGGACAGGGTTCTGAAATATGTAGCTGTGATTGCAGAAATGACGCAAGTCCGTAAGTTGGCAAAATGCTAATGACTTAGGGAAGAGGGCACATACACAAAGCACTAAAGGCAACAGCAAAGGGTAATTCTAGATGCTAACTTAAAAGCAAAGAGCAAATTATAACAGTTGAGTAACCACAGCCAAGTAGCTAAAGACCAAAGAATAAAGGGCAAGACACACTGCTTGCATCTGAACCTCCACGTTCCGTACAGATTTTTTTTTCTGACATACTGACTGCGTAGAGCAGAGGTCACGGATTAACGGACCACGGTCCGGATCCGGACCCAGCTGCTACCTAATCCGGACCCAACCTCATTTAAAACATTTATATATTACTGCATGTTGTCCGACGACAGTGTCTAACTCGGGGGTTAAAGTTCTCCGTCGCTGCGACGGATTTCCGTCATTTGGAAATTGAGCGCAAAAAGTCCCGTCTAGACTTTTTATTCAAGGTTTTACACTGAAGCTGCTCTCAACCAATCAAACCTGGCAGAGCCGGGACATTAGCCAATCAGAAAGAGAGCAGGGCGGGTCTTTCCAAAGCGGACATTGCCAGTCTGAGGTTTATCGGTGTTCATCATTTTAACCTTTGGGAGAGCATTTTAAACTGGCCACAGATGGTATGAATGAAAGTAGCGGTGGTCAAAGGTTTCTATGGATTAATGCGAACCAGCAGGTCAGAAAGTTCAGCAGCTGACAACAACTTCCCTCGGTAAGCGTCAATCTGCTCCGGCAGTTAATTAATGAATTATTTCCACCTGTGGCCATGTCACCTGTCAGCGTTTATTCCCTCGCTGATAAACGCGGCGACCAACCAGGAATCTCCTCGTGATTCGCTATTATGTTTTATTTAAACACAAGAAGAGTAACGCGCTAGCTCAGGCTAATTTAGCATGACCCTTGAAGAACAAGAGTCGGACTGTGAAACAATGTGCCTCATTTGACTGGGTTCGATTCGGAAAAAGTAAAAAAAAAAAAAAAAAAAACCTGCGCTGTTCTGAAGCAAAGAAGGCAGAGCTGTAGCTGCTGTCGGTGTGCAGCAGTGATCACCTGATGAGCAGCTGCGCTCCAGGACACTAAATAAAATGACAAGGATTTTGATGCTTACAGATTGTTAAGAAAACTACATCAAAAAGATAAAACAAATAAACTGCAGCTACAACATGGACTGGAGAACGGGTTCTACCTTGGTGAGGCCAGAGAAAGGCGATTCTCAGAGAGTTTTTTTATGAAGTTAAAGTGGAGCAGGGACACAGGGTTCATCCTGGACAGGTCTCCAGTCACTGGGCTAAAATATAACCATTTTATTAAACTTCAAAAAAGTTAAATCATGCCTTTTTATAAACTGTAATGATTAATTGGTGAACAATAACGGGCAAAGCAGAGATTGATTATTGTCATGTGCAATCTGTGTCAAATTAAAATGTATTATGTCATGATAGTGTTGGTGATGTGTCCTGCATTTCCAAGGCTGTGTTTGCCTTGTATGATCATAAAATTGGTTTATATTGAATGTGACAGGGAGCCAGTGGAGTTGATGTACAGGAGTGAAGTAGATGATGTAATGATGAAGCTGCTTGAGGGTTTCTGGAGGACAGAGGAAAGGGAGCTGGGATTATAAAGTGGACTGTGGACCAGTTTGTCAACAGTGTGATGGAAGAACTTGATGCTGCAGAGATGAAAGTAACGCAGATGATGATGTGGATGTGGAAAGTGATGGAGAGGCTGTCCAGGATGACGCAAAGGCTCTAAAGCTGAAAGGTGGCAGAGATACAGGAATTTTCAATGGATATTTTAAAAGTACCAGATTTAGTTGACTTTGCACACTAAGCAAGTGAGCCAACTAATGCGGCATGATGTCCACGGCCCGGGAATATATGGGCTTGTGAGAAAATGTTTTCAGTCAAACATTATTTTTGCTTCAACCCCTGTGCTAACTTCACTTGTTAATATGGCAAAGCCCTCCGGAGCGTTCCCAAACATATCCGCTTGCTCATACATACGGAGAGAATAGCCGATTTAAAGGCGCAGAACGAATGAGCACCTTGATATGTGCTTGAGATTGGCTTTGTTGCCAATCAAACCCAGGTGTAAAATCCTTGCAGGGCAGCCTAAAGCTAACTTCTATCATTAAGCCATAAAAATGAAATTAAAAAAAGTTCAGGTGTTTTATAAAAGATGTGAAAGTCAAGAAATTGTCTATATACCAAACTGTGAAAGATTGTGGTTCTCTATTTCAAAAAGCACTTTGGATTTTAAAATAGAAAAACGTTCTATTTTTATGTTATTTTTTTGTTTAAAAAGTCAATGTATAAGGTAGATGCATAAACATTTTATTTCAGTGTTAAATACTGTTTAAAGTAACGGATTGTAATAAAAAATGTGTCCGGACCTTTACTGGTTGTTGATTTTCTTTATGCGGACCCCGCTGATTTTTAATTAGTGACCCCTGGCGTAGAAGGTCCCGTTTGCACACATTTTTTTGCTATTCTGGGTGTTGCTTTTACAGTCATGCATATTGCATATTTTTTCACATTGTTGTGTAAGTTGACTGCTTTCTTTCCTCTATTTAACATAAACACTTTTTTACCTGAATATGCTATATCATATGTATATTTTCAATAATTGTGCAATACTTACTCTGGCTCTATTTTTTTACTTTTATTTTAGCCTTTCTGATAAATTAATTCTCTGTTCCTTTAGAACTAACTTTAGATCAGGTTAGCTCTATGTCTTCTTACCATCCGTTTTTTCTAATCTGGTGTGTTTCGGCCTTAACCAGTAAAGGCAAATTATGAAATGTTCTAATTATAGCTCCTAGCTCCGATCTCCTATTTCTTGACCTTTCATGGGGTCAAACAGTAAGGACACTATCAGGAAGGTATTGGGTTCCGTCTTGGGTCTCTCTGTGTGCAGTCTGCATGTTCTTGTTGTGTATGGTTGGGTTCTGTCTGGGTACTCCGACTTCCTCCCATAGTCCAAAAACATGACTGTTAGGTCAATTGGTCCCGCTAGATTGCCCTTGCCGTGTGTGTGTGTGTGTGTGTGTGTGTGTGTGTGTGTGTAGTCACCAGCTATCTTTCCACACTTGAAAACCTCCTACAGGAAGCAGAATGACGACACACAGGACTCCTGTCTGACAGATGAGCAGGGAAGGGAGGTGTGGCTGATGGCAGTGGAGCCCAAAGATAAACCTCACTTTGTCTTGGCATCAGCCCTGAAACGTTTCCCACTTGAAATGAAGAAGCAGAAAACCATAACCTCAGCTCTGAGTGACATTTGTTTGAAAAACAGAAGGCCATGCCAGTGATGGTCCACTTGAGTTTTCAAGAGTTACAGATTTCATCTCAAGGAGTAAAACTCAACTCTCTGCAGGGCTATAGAGAGAGAACCATCAATATAGAACTCAAAGGTGTATTAATTAAAAATTGTACGTACAGTATATTACTCTCTTGCTTAGGAAGACTAATCCCATGTTGAAGAAAACAACTTAACTGTATTCCATGTTAAGAAAAACAGATTTCACCTTTGGATCCTGATGTTTTTTTGAGGGAGTAGTGATCATTGATCATTGGTTGAAGAAGAATGAAGGACAGGCTTCACTGCTTTTGTGAACATGTTGTGTGTAGACCAGTCTCACTGTGCATTTCTCGATTTGGTTGACTTTGCCATACTCTAAACTGCTCAGTCGTCTTTACTTGTTCTGGAAGGAAAAAACACTGATAATTAAGTTATAGTCTAAGAAGTAAAATATTTGTTTTATCAGATAAGCTGGATGTTTTCTTAAGGGAGTCGTACTTTATAGGACTTCCAAATTTGTCTATCAACTAAAAGCTGTTAGTAAGGTTAAATCTCAATAGTATAAAGTTCTAGCAGTATCTAATTTAAACATTTACTGTATACATCCAGTCTCCAAAATGATCTTTAACCAAACAAATTTTCAGTTTATTTGTGTTTAATTCCAATTCTTATCAATACAGCACGTAAAACTAGAGAAAAGGGGATCAAGTTTCACTCATTTACATTTACACACTTTGGTTTTGCACATCTCTAAAAGTCCCAGGACAATATTTCAATAGAGTTGAGGTCAGGTTATTCACTGGGCCCTCGGAGCATCTTAATTGTGTTATTTTTCAGGCTTTCTGGTGTAGATTTGCTGCTATGCTTCAGGTCATTGTCTTGTTTCATGTCTTGTTTCATACAGCCAAGTTTCAGCTGTCAGACAAATTGGTCTGATGTTTGACTGAGGTAACTTTTGTCTAAGTCAAATAAAGTTGTCTAAGAATTCAGTGTTTGTAAGGTCCCCAGGTCACGTGTGTGCAAAGGAAGCTGAAGTAATCCTCCTCCACCACCATGCTTGACAGTTGGTCTGAGATGTGTGCTGATAAGTTGCTCTTGGTTTTCTCCAGTTATGACACTGAGCATCATGGTCAATCAAAACCACTTTGCATGCTTTCATCAGTCCCTCAGCAGATATTCTTCATTGTGGTTCATTCATTCTCCTTTCTCTAGGCAGCCCAATCAAACAAGCCAAATTTGTTTAGATATTTCTATTTGTCCTTTCACCAAAGTCGATATTTAAAAAGTAAACTAAGGCCTGAACGCCGCCTGGTTTAGCCGACTTACATTTTAAAGCAAGTCAAACTGAAAACTTTCTCGTGGGATGTCACACTGTGTTTGTGAACATTGACAGTCCACAATTTCTGTCTTATCAACCAGACTGTTTTTAAATTATGTTGGTTTATTGTGAATACATCCAGTAGTCCATTGGAGATATTTCTGTGCTTTTCAGGTCTTGTAGTTGTGGAATATTATCCCACCGGACTTAAAACCAGCTGATTTGTCAAATCTTTATCAGTTACTAAGGGTGAACATTTGATTAGCTTGTTAGGTTCCATGACTCTGAGGACGCATTTGCTTTTCTAACAAGCTCACCAGTGTTGTGCATGAAGGTATTCAAATTAACACATTCATGAATGGAGCTCACTTTCCTGAAGACTTTGAACTAAACAGAGGCTTTTTTTTATGACAAACTTTTTTCCTCCCGTGTCAAGTCAACTTCAAGCAGAATGGGGCTCTGGCTGCCATAGTTATGCCTAACATATCTGCTTTACTATCCATTGACACCCAACAGTTGATAATTCGTTTTATTGCACTTAAGGTATTATATACAAACTGAAGAAGAGGGATAACAAGGACGGTGCAAGAGAAAGAGAGAGAGAACAGAGACACGAAGAAAACATGTAGACAAAAGTGACAGAACTTGACAGCCAGCTGCAGCATACGGCCTTACGGCCACTATGGGGAAACCAGGGACAGACAGCCACATGCAAAAAGATAAAAGTAACAAAATAGAGACAGCAACAACGCCAGTATTGATGGAGAGAACTGCAGAGCATCACAGCTACTGTATTACGAGTGCATAAATGTGCATGCAAACATTCAAAATATGTGGTGTAGGTCTTACATGAATTGTGCTCAGTGATGGCTGCAGAGGGCCACTGTCAGCCCCCTCTAGGCATCAGAAGCAAGCAGAACCAACCCCAAGACCTAGAATACCAGCAGCCCCACGGACGTCCATGCATCACCATGGATCCAACCCAGAGGACAGCAGAGGAGAAGCTGGGACAGACCTCCTGCAGCCACAGAGCAGACCCCCCCCCCACACACACACACACACACACACACACACACGCACACACCAAGTAGCCAGGGGTAACAGCCTACCAACCTTGCCATGTTCCAACCACCCAAGTGAGAGTCAGAATCTTAATTATTTAATAAGGGTACACATTTGATTATCTTGTTAGCTTCCACCACTCTGAGGATGTATCTGATTTTCCAACAGGTTCACTGGTGTTGTGCATGCATGCATTCAAATAAACACGTTTATGAACGGAGCTCATTATCCTGAGAACAAGGCCTTTTTTTTTACGTGTTGAAATTGAAGTGAGTTCAGTGTACTCTGACATCATTTAATGTTCTGTTTTGGGGTGAACAAAAGATTTACATAGTGCTTTCATAGGCAATCGATTTCTGAAAAGAGTCCCAACAAAATCTTCTCTCACAGTAAGTAAGTCAACCTAATTTATAGAGCACCTTTCACAGATAAAAATCACAAAGTGCTTTACAGAGTACCAACATCCCAAAATAGAAAAAGCTTACAAGGATACATAAAAAAACATACATTTAAGTGAATACTTGTCTAAATAAAAGTGTCTTCAGCTGCTTTAAAGGATTCAACAGAATCGGCCACACGGAGAGACAGGGGCAGGGCAGTCCACAGTCTGGGGGCTAAAGCTGGAAGGAAAGGTCCACTCGAGTTTTAAACGGGGTCTTAGGTACCATTGGCCCGAGGACCGGAGAGTGTGGCCAGAAGAGTAAGGGTTCAAAAGCTCTGAGATGTATTGAGAGGCCTGTCCATTAAAAGCTTTAAAAGTCAGAACTAAAATTTTAAAATCAATTCTAAATTTGACAGGTAGCCAATGTAAAGAGGATAAACCCGTTGTGATATGAGCCCTTCTGTTTGTTCTTGTTAAAAGCCATGCTGCAGCATTCTGGACCAACAGGAGACGAGTGACTGCTGATTTGTTAAAGCTGTCATGATTTTAGGTTCTGTCTTACTTTTGGATTATGGAATAGTTTGGGTTTGATTTTGGTCTTTGTTTTAAATTATTCTGTCAGGGTTCTGCAAGCTTTCAGTTTAGTTCTGTCCTGTTCCCTGCCACTATTCCTGTCAGTCTTTCAGCCACTCCTTCTCCTTCTGATTACTTCCACCTGGTCTCTTTAATTGGCTCTCCCTCTCTCCTTTGTTCTCCTGCCTTTTTAAGTCCGTCTCTTCTGCTGCTTCCCTGCCAGAACGTCACATCTCTTGTCCCCATGCCTCATGTCTCTTTTCTCACCCCTAATTCACCAGTCCTCGGGTAAGAGCTCTCCTGCATTTTTTTGTATGTTACCTGACCTTGATCTGTTCTCTTGTTTTTGAGTCTGTCCAGTTCCTGTCAGTTTATTTTTTGCCTGGATTGTCAGCGCTGTTTTCTGCCTTGGATTATTTTTTGTCTGCCTGCCTTACCCACCTTCATCGTCCCTGCAATAAACTCTGTGAAGCATTCTCAATGTCTGGCTGAATACTGGGTCCTCGTTCTGAATCATTACAAAAGCAAATGAAAAAGAAAGTTACAATAATCTAAACGAGAGGAAATGAAAGCATGAATAATCATCTTGAGGTCTGATTTGGAAAAGATTGTCCTCAATTTAGAGATATATCTCAAGTGATAAAAGCAATTTTTAACTAAAAAATCTTGAATGGGAATCCAGGGACATCGACTGGTCAAAAGGAACACCAATATTTCTTAGACTGGGATGGTATGAGGAGCCCAGGGAACTGAGGTGTTGTTTGATCACCTAGTTATTTGATCTGAAACTTTAGACTGAAAGTCCATCCATCCATCCATCCATTTTCCAAACCGCTTTATCCCTCATGGGGTCGCGGGGGTTGCTGGTGCCTATATCCAGCGTTCACTGGGCGGGAGGCGGGGTACACCCTGGACAGGTCGCCAGTCTGTCGCAGGGCAACACAGAGAGACAAACAGGACAAACAACCATTCACACACAGACTCACACCTAAGGACAATTTGGAGAAGCCAATTAACCAAACAGTCATGTTTTTGGACTGTGGGAGGAAGCCGGAGTACCCGGAGAGAACCCACGCATGCACAGGGAGAACATGCAAACTCCATGCAGAAAGACCCAGGGGTCATTTACTAATTTATCTACTGAGTTACGGGACAAAACGGAAGTAGAAGAGTAGGCTTGGTTAAATGTTTCGGTTGCATTGTCCTTAAAAATGTGTCTTCTTATGCCTCTTTGGCTAACTGAGTCATTGGAAATGATGCCTTCAAAGGATAGTGATCAGCAGGCAAAGCGGGTGAAGTGTCTTGCTCAAGGACAACAAATGAGACAATTAGAGCAGGGGTTTGAACTGGCAACCCACCAGCTACAAGAGGAACTCCCCAAGTCCAGTCCCACTGTCACACCAGCCCCTGGACTGCCTTGTCCTGAACTTGATGATTGGTTGAACAGTGTTGAGATGTTATTGAGACAAATTAAGTCAAATTAGGTGACCAGAGGCCTTCACAGAGCAGCTGAGAATTATTCACACACAGGTAAACTATTTAGGTGACTCCTGAAGGCAATAGGTGGCACTGAACTTTACATACGGGTATCAGTAAGGGGGAATAAACACAATTCATACAAACCTTTTCAGATTTGGAAAAAAAAATAGTTGAAATCGGTGTCTCGTTTTTCTGCCACTTTACAATCATGCTCTGCTTAGTGTTGGTCTATCACAGAAAAGTCCTACAGAATAAAATGTGGATTGTTTTACATTGAAACTATGACACTGCTGAACGTGTTATTCAAAATGATAGAGGTCTGTGTGAAACATCTAAAAGCCTGAGGTTTTAGTATGGTAGACACATATCCAAGGACTTTTGCCTCGGACGCATTTGCTCTGACCTAGAATCGGCAGATCAGTCCATCCTCTAATGTCCTCAAGCTAATTTGTCAGTTATTGGCCAGCTGGGAGCCAGGGTTGGGGATAAACACAGGGCTTTCCATTTGACACAGGCTCAACGCACGGCATGGCAGTCCATCTTCCCTCGCCTGACATCACATTACAGCCACTGTCTCCTTTTAGTCATACACAACTCTCACCCTAATGATTGTGATTAGTTGACACGCTCGGCACCACCAGGGCTGTCATGTTGAAAGCCCCTGCTATTCATTCCAGTCCGCTTTCTCCTGGTGCCACAGGTGGCTGTTCCAATAACAGCCTGCCTCTAACCCAGATAGAAGAGAGGCCAGAAATGAGATCAAAAACAGCAAGCTTCTCTCTCCCAGCGCAACCAGACAAAAGGATGTGCTAAATATGGTAATATGCCTTCGCTGTGTCTTATTCTCACTGGGTTTTTTAAAGTACCCAATTATCCCCAAGCCTCACGAGAAGTGACCCAGAACGGCCACGAGTCCCGCGAGGGGGTAAAGAAGTAGGTCTCATTATGACAAGGTCAAGAAGGGAGTTTCCTTCTTTGTGAGAGCGATTCCAACTGCGAGGTTGTGGGGTATGGGTGAGGTCAAAGGAGAAAGATTCGTTGGGAACTGATCAGAGAAGCAGTGTCGTCCATGACCCTCAGTACTTACAACACTTAAGGCAAGAGAGGAGAGAGCGGGCCCCATTTTGTAGATCCTGTACCAGGAGAGGAAGTAAAGAGGATATTTGGATCATTAAACCTGTTGGTGATCCTGTTTAGAAACACTTTTAGTTATACTAGATGAAATGGTCCTTCCATCCTGACAGTAGTAAATACATTATGTACTCAGAAAAAGGAGGTAAAAAATTAGACCTCTATGAAAGTTGTAGTCCTGTAAAAGACAACTCTCATACAAATGCCTGCTGTTAGGTCTGGATGGTCAGAGCTTTGATACTGCTCTCACTCCCCTGTCCCTCAAGTGGGGGTATCACCTTATCTACTGGTTGTCCCACATGTCAATCATTCTGACGGACCCAGGTAACGCCTGTGTCCGTGCTCATTCCTTGTTGGTTTCTGCTTGCTGGCTGCTATGCGCACTTCTAGTGTTTATGTATCCGGTTAGCATCGCTGTTAGCCGTTCATTGTAGCTCCGCTGCTCACACCGTATACTTTGAACACGGCTGAGAGTCGTAAGAAGTGAACTGCGTACAAGTTTATGAGAAGAAGAGGAAGGTCTCAGTAGAAAGAAATAAGACCAGAGTGGATTTCCAAGATTTTTTTTCCCATGCGATCCCCCCAGAAGTGTAAGAGCAAGCTAAGACAGCCTTGCACATGTGCAGTTATTCAAAAAGGGACATGGGAAAACTTACGGACAAATCGCTGACTCTACCTTAATTGGACTCAGTCCTTATCCATTCCTGGTAAGTTTGTAGATTTTATTATTATTTGACCAACAACATAATATAAAAAGTTACCTGGCAAGGCTACAGGCGGATCCTCTGATGAGTAATGACATCATTTAAAGAAACTTGAGTTCAGTTTAAAGATTGTGATTCAGCAGTCTTTAACGTAAAATCCTGGTCTGAAGCTTACATGCAGCCCTCATGATGACATATCAGTTTTATGATTTTAAGGATTCAATTGAACTTTCTTTTGGGGTGCAATTATCATACAAAAACTGTGATGAGATTTAAGTGGGTGCACATTTGAATTTTAGGATGAATTCTTCAAATAGAGACATGACCAGAATTAAACATACAGACCCTTGTAGCTTTCTGTAGCCATCAACAAGCTTCTGGCATGCTATTGGCTGGATATTTGATCATGCTTCTTGGCAGAAATGGTAGAGGTCATTTACATTCCATGGTTTCCTGGAATCTACCTGGTTTTAAGAACTGTTCACACATTTTCAAAAAGCTTAATGTAAGCCTTGGATACAAATCTGTGTTTCAACAGAACAATGATCTAAAAATGTTAGAATTACAAATGGCCTTCACACAGCCGCAGCCTCGATCCAATTGAAATTATGCATTTATTTATCAATCAGCTCTACTCGTTCTGCTATTAAAAGTGGTAAAATAGTCATCTAGAGTTATCACCCAATTTCTCAGCCTGGTGTTGTTACATTTTGCACAACTCTCAACAACCACCGATTACATTTTTGTGTGCAAATCTGGGTTCTCCCCTTACAGTTAAGTAAACCTAATAAAGTTCACAGCGAGAGACTGCATTGGCTGCTGCAACTCCCCGTCTGTCCGTGTCATGTTGCTCTGTGAGGCTTGCTTTTAAGATGGTCAAGGAGCGAATGAACATTTTTCCAAGGCAAAACAGTAGTTTTAGAAGGCAGGCTTTTTTCTGCACGATTAACTGGAACCACCATGAAACACGGCAGGGTGTCAAAAGAGAAAACAAGGCTAGCATTAGCCTAGCACGTCAGCAGACATTAAACAGACATAAACCTGTTTGGGGCTCAAAGAAGGTAGAACAGACAGGAAAGACTGAGGTACAATGAAGGTTATTGGTGAATGAATTAAACTTTACACAATCATGGTATCAATGTTTATTTTATGATGAAGCACGTACAGTTTAGCTGCCGTGTAGAGCGTGTAGAAGGCTTTTGATTTTAGAGATTTTAAAGAACTATCAGACTAGTCTCTAATGCCAAAACTGTTTAGCTCTGGACCAGTACCGAGGATAAAAAAAAAAAAAAAATTCCTGTTGGAGAAATATGAATGTAATCATTTTATTTTTATCAAGTTACAGGTATTTGGTTTGTTTTAAGAGTTTGCTTTCAGGAAGGTTCTGTTGTATTTAACCTTAGACAGGGAGAACAAATGGTTCTCCCAGATAAGGAATGCCTTGCCTTATCCAGCTGTGCATGAAGCTGGTGACTGATCACCATCTGCAATAAAACTTGCTCCCTTCTTTGCTTTCAACCCCCATGTTGTAAACTCCTGAATCCTCCTGACCCTTCTTTGATGTGTGACAATAAAGGCAGGAGGACAGAGGCAGACCGGCGCAGATGATCCCAGACTGTCAGGGAGTAACAGTTCTCCGTCTGGGTTTATCCTCCGACCTCTTCTATAGAACAGTCTAAACTTGTGTTGTGTGGTTTTCGTTCTAGGATAAAAGGGGTTATTTATAACAGGGCTTTGAACTGATTTTTTTCCCCAATCAGTTCGTTCCGAACAGAAACGGAATTATAACGTTTCCGGTTATGAGTTCCACCAATAAATTGACGTTCCCGAACTGGTTAGAACAAAAAAATACTGTTCCCGGAACGGTTAATTTCGTTCCTGTCAGCTGTTTGGAATGAGTGTTTTACTTAACGATGGATCGTAATCAGTGACGGACTGGGATTAAAAAACGGCCCTGGCATTTTCACCAACCAGCGGCCCACATGGGGACGTGCACGTGCACGCAACACACAGATATAACTTCACATGCACGGAAATAACACGCAGGTTTGTAGCCCCATTGGTGTTGGACTCTAACTTTATTATGCATGAAAACTGAACCAAGAGGCATTTGGCTTATTAGTGGGCCCAGAGATAATGTAGGCCTACAATGAACAGGGTGAAAGGGGCGGCGCACACCCGACGATCATGCCGAATGCCAGACGGTCCAGTCCGTCACTGATCATAATTTACCTCTTATTTAAGATGTGTAGCTCTAGTGGAGACACCGCTCTCGCTCCATTCAGTCAGCGAATGTGTGATGTGATGTCACACAGGAAGTGAACCTCAGCCGTCATGGTAACGTGCGCAGGAAATTTTTTTTTTTTTAGTTAATTAGGCAATGAAAACTTTGAGGAACGAAATAAAACCGGTATTAACCGGTTACCATTATTTTTAAATAAGTGTTCCAGTTCCAGAACATAAAAAATAATAACGTTTCCGGTTTCGTTCCTGTTCCCTGTAAAATACAAAAAGTTCCCGGTTTTCGTTTTTGTTCCTTGAACCGGTTCAAAGCCCTGATTTATAATAACCCTTTCAAATCCTAAATGGGGCAAATCTTTATTTCAGCCACTGGGAGAAGACCCTGCGGAACAAGCAGGTCTGGCTTGGGGGTTTATATGTATATGTCCATTCGGTCTGAGAACAGCTATGGTTCCACTAGAATAAACTGGACGTTGCTATTGGATGAAGGGCTCTCCACCCAGCCTGCTGCCTGATTCAAACTTTAATAACTCAAATGATACAAATGAAGAAAGAAGGAAATCAGGCTCCTTAAAAGTAAATTCTCTTATTTACATTGCTGTTGATTTTATTGCAACACAAATTACTTCCTTCTCATGGTATCCAAATCCCAGCTTCACTAGGATTTCCAATTAGCATACTGACATTCCTGTGAGTGTAAGGCTTTTTCCTCCCTCCTCATGACTGACACTTCTCACCGTGACAAAATGAGAGCACCGGAGACTTGCATGAAGCACTGAAAAGGTGTAGGAGCCACGGGGAGGGGAGCAGTAGGAGGAGAGCTGAGTCACGCCAGTGTGGAGGCTACGACGGCACTGAGGGGCACTGAATCATCTGGAGCCTTATTGAGTATTTCCTGCATTTGATGTCATTATCGCTCCAGTGATCATCACTCTCATCATCAGGCCTGTCCATGAGATTCCATATTACAGGCATGGGAGAGATAAGAGGAGCCAGGCGGGAGGGATTGAGGCTGAGAGGACCTTTGATAAAACCAAGCAGAGAGGGAAAAAGAAAAGCCAAGGGCATACCAATGGATTATATGGACAAAAGGATGGGGGATTAATAGTTGGTGGAGACAGGCTGATAAAGTAAAGCCATTGGAGATTTCTGAGACAAAATGAAAATGTTTTTTTTTTGGGGGGGGGATGAAATAAAGAACTTGAAGCACAAGGAGAGAACTATTGATCCTTTAGATCCCTCTCTGTGTCCCTGGGTGCAGTTTCTGTCATAGGCTGGAGAGTGTGGGTCCTGATCAACATCAATTCACGATTTGCTGCAGCACAGAAATTCACAGCTGAGCCTCGGCACAAAGAAAGATGACAGCAGTTTTCATTTTTAAGTCATTTCTGTTTTTATTAGAAATGGATTGCAGTTCTTTTGTTTTGACGTTCCAGAACACGGTGCATACAAAATCGGCTTCAGTGTCCATCTGTCAATGTCAGATAAAGGTTTCCTCGTTTGTTTGTTTTTTCTATTGGGGTTGTTATCAAAGTTCGTATTCTGTGCAACTGATATTCACAGGTATTTACATTCAAATTAGTTAGCCTTAAATCAAACAAAAAGAACCCAGCAAGATAACTAAAAAGTTACAAAAAACTTCAATCAAACAATATAGCTCTTATTTAAAATAGAATTAATAAAATGAGATAAATCATGATTGCTTTACTTTGAACCATAGGCACGTCATAGATAGGTGAGGCGTCACGGAAGCCAAACTGAGGCCACGCGTCTCTTCTTCTCTCCTCACTGCAGCTGATGTGGTGGAAACAAAACCACCGAGCCGCCTGCAGCCCATGCTGGGGCCACGGCGAAAACTACAAATCAGAGCAAATCTAGAAAGGAAAGAAACTGAGTGGATGTGTAAAGGTTTCCACTGCTCCAGCTCATCACACGGTTGCCATCTGATATGTGGGAAGCATTATTACCTCATCCGGCTGCTCTTTCTGAGATGTTTTATGGCTGATAAGTTTCTTTGGCATAAAACTACCCTAACTTCCTACAGCTAATAAGGTTTTTCTGAGAAACGGCTGCGTAAACCCACCACTGGACAATATGTTTTTGGGGAAGTGAAAGTGTTTGACAAATGTGACTACATGTGCATGGCAGCGGTAATAAGGTGTGGGGTTAGTGATATGAGTGAAAGTCAGATTACACGTTAACATACCCGTGTAGGATAAGAACTCGGTAGAAAGACTAAGTTGTTATAGATAACCTCTGAGTTAGGAATGATCCCGTGCTGTACAAACGTGTTTTCTACTCCACACATCATCCCTTTAGCATCGAGCGGTGAGGGGGAAGACGGCAGAGCTTCTTAGTTCAGTTCAGAGCTGTGCAAATAAATCCATTCAGCTGAGAACAGTTCATCAGTTAACCTACAGATAAACCCAAAGGCCCAGACGTCTTTCCCCACCGTTAGTAATTTCTATGGCAATCGTTTGACATCGCAGTAGGGTTTGAATCAACCGATTCTGACAAAAGTATCGTTGTGGTTCCATAGGGAGTCTTATGCATGCAGTGGTTGTTGGTGGATAAATGGCACCATAATCCTCAAAACTAACAGTCTTGTTTTGTATGCTTTTCATAAATCACAGTTTCATCATTTAAAACTGCCTTTTAAAGCATCTACAAAAAATGTGGATTAAACCAGTCCAAGTTTGATGAGTCTTACAAATCTCAAATTGTATCAGTGAGTTTATCTCCGGAAGGAATCGGGCACTAAAACAGAATTATTAGCAAAAGAAAAAGCAGAAGTCTTTGGCCAGATTGTTTTTATGGTGATTATAGTTTGCACTACAGGGGTGGGGGTACTAACCTTTCACTGGACATGTGAATAAGCAACTGAAAATGTCCGGTGTTGGTGCCGCCTCATGATGTCATGCGCCCTAGGCCTGAATCATACTGCCCTTGTAAAAAAAAGCACCCCTGTATATCAGATGTGAATTTTGGAGATCTATGGCGACGAACTGGTCCTGTCTGATCACCTGTTTCTGTTAGTAAAGACGTGAACAGGGAAGAAGGACAAGCTGATGAAGGGCTGCAAGAAAACGAGCAATAAATGTCCAAAATAGGGAAAGGAAGAAATGAGTGGATTAAGAGAGTAGGTCACTTATTTCACTCTGCCGTGACTAATGAGACTCCAATGTTCTGGACAGTATTTTTAGGATGCTCTACAGGTCTGCTGAGACATCCAAGTTGCCAAAGTGACCTGTTTTCACCATGATCCTTTTAGTAATCCAGATTGGCGGCTGTTCTGAAAAAGAAAAGCAGGGAAATAACAGAATATGCTTCCCCTTGAAGCATGCTAATTTGGCACACTTCATGTCCTTTAGCATAGAACCAAGTGTAAAAAACCAAAGCCCACCAACTGTCCTACATCTGTGAAAGCACATGCTGATATAACGAAATCCTCTAAGGCAAAAAGGACTGTGAAGAAGAATGGAGAGTTCTCCATGAGTGCCCCATCCTCAGCTGATATCCACCGCTCTGTTCAGTTCTTGACGAGGAAAGGCAGATACCCGGCAGAGGGGGGGTCCTGTTAGAAAAGCACTGCATGGCGAGGGAGGTTCTTCTCCCCACAGCGTTCTGGTGAGACCAACCAGCTCAGTCAGGACGCGTCCCCTGCAGGATGCTCTCCCACTTGTTCCTTTGGACAAATCCCTCATGGGGCCACGTTGAGTAGCTTTGTAGATTTATTGGGGTAACTGATGGCCAGGCTGATGGCAGCGATGTTTTTCAGAGCCTGAACAATAAAGAAAAAGATGCATCAGTGAATATAACGCCAGACTATCAGAGCAGAGAGAGAAAAATGAGATATAGAGACATGAGAGGCACATTGTTTTTCACCCACAATTCTTCATCACTTGTTTATGTGAATATAAACAACAGAGTGCACAAAGTTCTGTCTTAGACAAATGCCAAGCTATCACAGGAGAGCTCTGAGTGAAATACTGAGTACTTCTGGCTGCTTCCATAGGATTTAAGAGCACCTCTATAAAAGTGTGGATTTTTTTTAACAAAAAGTACATACAAAAGCACTTTTAAGAGACTCTGTTTGCTAGTTTGCAAGTTAAATGTTAAAGTTTATGCCAGGAAAATTAGGAAAAACCTGTATGGCGTGTTTGGAAGGGTTAAAGGAAAAGGCTTCTTCCCACTAAAACAAATGAAGCAGAACAACGTATGTTTATAAAGATGGTTCTGAATGATCCACAAGACGTCTAGAACCACCTTCTTTGGACAAAAGGACACAAAAGTAATGGTGCTTGGCTAAAAGCAAGTGTTAAACATGGACGTGGAGCCATGACGATTTGGGGTGGTTTTGCAACTCCATGAGCGTTCAGCCACTGAGCTGACCATAGCCTCTGACTGATGAAGTATTTTCAAGCCACATCTGAGGCCGTCCTGACGGCTGAAGCTCAACCCAGACTGGGAATCAGCAGGACACTGATCTCGAACAACACCAAATGGGCAACAGAAAGATTGAAAAAGAAAAAATGAAGGCGTTGAAATAGATGAGGCAAAATCCAGACGTCAAGTACATTAAAATGCTTAAGTGGAACCTTGGATATCAAAAGTCTGCAAACCTCAATGACCTGAAATGCTGTAAAGAATAGAGGAGCAAAACCCCAGCATTGAGTTTTTGCTATTCACGGTGGTTCTCCAGGCTACTGAGACATTGGTTTATCATTCAGAGCTTTTCCATTATGGCTACAGCTCATCTTCACCCTAACCCTAACCCTAACCCTCAGTCAATGCAATACTGACATTAAATTAACTGAACGTTTGACTTCAAGAATCTATTAGCTCCTTTAGTCCTCAGAGGAGATCAGGTTCTTTTATTTCAGTGGGTCAATTATTTTACTCCATTCTGAACTTTCCATATCTTTTTAGGTGTTGCGACATTTTTCAAAAGTAGCCTTCTTACAAGCAAGATGCCCTATCAAATAAAAACTGTGCCAGAACAAAAACAAACCAAAACAGAAGTCAGGCATGCCAAGTTCCTCACGATTGTTTTCCACCTGGCAGGTATTGGGTAACTGCTCAGTAGAACCACCCACAGTGTTTTTTTTCATCCTCTGCTCCTCTGAGCCGCCTTCAGGCCCCGCTGGTGCGTCGCAGGGCCCCCGGTATGGAGGACGCTGCGGCTCGCTCTGCCGCAAATGCTAATGGACTGTAATTATCAAATGCATTAGCCATGAGCACGGCCCACATGCTGTAAAAAAAAAAAAACAGAGGAAGGGGGTGCCGAGGGGATCCGCAGGGTGTCAACGACTCGCTGATTCACATGCAAAGAGTCTCCTGAAGCAAGCCGACTCACAGCGACTGAAGACCATTCAATAAGGGAGACTGCGTGGTTTAAAGAGAGTTACGTAACACTTGAGGGAGCAGGGCAGCTTCTGAGAGCTACCTTCACCCAGGCAAGGCACCACTTGGCAACAGAGACCGTGACACACCACCTGAGAGACTGAGTGAATGACAGACGTTGCATTTCAGGAACAACAGCCAGCTGGGCAAAGCTAAAACACGAGTCTTACCATAGCGGTGTGGCTGAGGAGCTGCTCATCGGTGGTCATGGCTAGCAGATAGTCTTGGAGGATTCCTTGTTTCTGTGAAAGGAATAAAAGTTTGGCAGGTAAGTCTGCAGCACGACAAGAAAGCAGTAAACAGACTCAGCAGCTCACGCTAGACAATTCAGCTTCCTCCCACAGTCAAGAAATATGCATGTCAGGCTAACTGGCCGGCCCTCTGTGTGTGGGTACTTGTCCCCTGATGGACCCCCCCCCCCCCCCATAATGATGCACTTCTTTTCAATGCATCCCTCACATAAAACTTTCAATAAAATATGCAAGGCACTGTAAGACAGATACATTTCATCCTACATAAACAGAGACCAGACTACACAGAGTCCTACGAGGCTGAACGTGCTCAATTGGAGCTTTTACAGCTCTGGAGACAAAATCCAGAGCCCCGCTTCCCAATTCATCTCGCAGCACCCCGAATGTTTATGCTGGGGGAAACATTCCTCAGACCAAATGTACAGTCAGCAGAGCGTGACACGCCGTGTTTTGATTTCTAAATATATCCTTCACTTCCTGGGGTGAGGAGTACACCGAATCTCGAGGGACTGGAACACTAAGTGCAGACAAAGGGCTGGGAAGGATGCTTAAGCTGAGAACAGCTCTGACACCGAATGCTTCAAGCCAGCTTTGTGCATGCTCAGGCCTAATATGGTCACGTGTGACCGGACAACACGCTTCTCTGTATAAGTCCACATGCCTGCATATCCCTATGTTCAAAAAGCTCGCACAGGATGCCGACCTGCTGTGCACTCGGATTCATTCATGTTTCACGTGTAGAGGCAAGGTTCCAACACATTTTATGCCAAACTCCCAGAGCTGTCAGTCCGTCTCTGCCCACTTTGGACTAGAATCCCTTGGGCAGGCAAGTGACAGTTGGTGCAGCTTTGCATGTTACAACAGCTTATGAAATCTTTCACGGCCTCGTTCCATTTTCAGGAGGACCAGCGCTCTAAGAAATTGTTATGAAATCATTTTCTTTTTTAAGAGTAAGAGACTGAAAAGAATCCAACAGGACCGTGACTTTCATCTGGAGAAGTGAATTAAACTTTTTTTTTTAGACAGATCTTTTGCCTCAGCGGTGATGAAGGACTGGATGTGCCGCAGCAGGCGTGCTTGTGCTGGGCAAACGGCACAGCCTTTTAAATCTTGTCCTGCAGTATGAAGTTGCTGGGACGAGGTTGACACCTTCATGTATCATTGCAGACACAGGACTGCAATGTCCATGAAGGGCATCCTGTGTGAAGCTGCTGAGTACTGCTACTGCCCCCTGCTGTCTGTCTGCTGCCAGTCTCCCCGGTTTTCTAGCAAGAAGCAGTTGGGAGGCAGGAGCAGAAAAGCTGTCCTGTGCAGCAACTTCGCTCGGCTGATGTAATTTTATAGACAGATCCGACACTTCGGGTCTTCCTGGTCCGACCCAGGCGTCGTCAGAGAGGCGGTGTTTTTTCAAGGACTGTCTGCTTCGGTTGCATCTACAGATGGGAAACTCCCGGCTGATGACGCACTCATGATCCCGGAGGGGTATTTGAATAATTCATGATGGAATAATAAAAAGAGAGAGAGAGAGTCCACATTAAAGTTCAGATGGCATCTCCATCGCTCCCAGGGAGTGTGCATGGAGCCTGTGTGGCACGGTGCTGTCTGGCAGATGGCACGGCTGGGCTTTGGCCTGCAGCCAGAATACAGCAGGTGGGCTGAGAGGAAAACATGGCCATCAAGCAGAGAGACAGATAAACAGAGGGGGGAAAGAAGAAAATGTTGACTAGATTCTGTTTTCTCCCCTTTTGACATGCGCAGCTAAAATATGGTTTCCCGTAGAAAATGGGAACAAGTGTTATGTTCAAGAAGGGCAGAGCAGGAAAACGCCTCGTACGCAGTGAGCTGTGGTCAGTTGACATCCCATTGAGACACGGCTCGGTTACTGTTCACCAAGGGATGCAGGAAGTTGACGTTTCAGGTACCAGGCGTGCAAAACTACAAATCACAACCGGTGAGCGTCACGTCTGCAAAACACTCAACTGCAGGCTGCCTATCCAAGGAGTCAGGCTAGATAATTGTTGCTTTTCTGGTTTAAATAAGAGCAATCACATCATGGTTTACATTTTTCTGTTCAAATAACATGAAACAGTTTTTTTAAACTCAACGGTATCACACCGTGAGAATGTCCTGCCATCATCTCAGCTGTCGTTCACTTGATAAATAGATACTCGGTGCGGTTAGCCAAGCACACAACCAGCTCACATGAAGCTGGGTAAGAAATGTGTCAGTGGACTGCACAATAAAACACGGCTACTGTTCACGAGCTTCTAGTTTTAAATCCAGAAATTCCTCAAAACTCGGTGAACCTGAGTTCAACGTGTACCAAGCTAATACCCCCAGGCTGTGGATCGCAGAATGAGGACGAGTCGGACGCCTGACTCCTCCCTCAAGCTGTTTTGATTGGATAGTCCTTCTCTTTCCCTCCAAATGTCCAGCGTCACTCCTGCAGCGTAGTTGGGTTTAACTTGAATATTTAGCAGGCCTTCTCTTCGTGGTTCCCTTCTGGAACTCAAGGCTTTTCATGCCGGGAGATTTTCTACTATTTATATGTCAGTTTGTAGCCAGCCTAGAAACACTTTGACAGACAACAAGTTAAATTAAGTCTTTACATTCTTTTAACAGTCCACGTTTGACCTCGCCCCATTCTGCGTCCTGCAGCGGGGACCCCCTCACCCCACCTGCCCAAAACAACCAAACGAATATGCATGGCTAAGGCGTTATTTCCGAGCAGATGACATTTTGAAAACCGATGCCCAGCTTGTGTTTGTGATTCGTCAGCAACCTTAGAGCTAGATCTAGCCCCAGCACCAGCCTGGTAATGTCCCAACAACGAATGAACCATCATTCCTTCACAGTAACAGAGACGAACCTGATGTGAACTGATATAAGCAGGCAAGGTGAGTTAGTAACTCCTCCCGTTCCTCCTGTGTTATTTTATAACAATCAGATTGTTTATCTGGATAATTCCTGTTTACACATCTACACTGCATCCTGATTTATGATTGTGACTTGTAGATTTTCAACTATTTTATCTCATCTCTTTTACTCTGATTGCAGCAGTTAAAACAGCTGAAAGACTTATTTTGTTTTAAACTTTGTAGCATTGCACCAGTAGCAGTGGAAACAGCCTATAGATTTCATCACTGTTGCTTGTTTAGGAAACTGCACCACATCCAGCAGTTTACTCTACTTTGTGTGGAGTCGGTGTCAAACTGAGGAAATGGATGTGATCCTGGTGTAATGCCATGTTCCATACTTTTTGTTGTTGAATAGCTTGAACTGGGTAAAACGTGAAACTCTTTGTTGGCTGATTGTGTTTGCTAAAATAAAAGAAGGACTGTCCAATACTTGGCCAGATTAAAGGCTGACGTTAAGCTGAGTGAAAACATGCTGACTGATGTGCCGAAGCACAGGCAAGCCTCTCACTTGTACTCAAATGTCATCTGCCTTAAATCAGGATTAGAGGTTGCCTTCAGAAGTGTGAGCTCTCACACCATAGGTGTTCTTCTGTGTCCGCTTTAATGGACAGAAATTATAGACAAAGCTTGCTAGAGCCTTCTAGTCTGTGCTCACACAGTGCCAAGAAGGAGCACCATCAGCAATGACCTCAGAGGGCAAATGTGGGAAAGAAAGAGCAATGTACCATTCAACAGTGACAAGATGTATGTCATGTCTAAAGCTGCAGCTTGAAAAGTTGCATGTGAATGAACCACAAGGCCTGTAGAACAATGTCCCCTGGACCAAGGTAGACATGATGGGCTATTATGTCCCCTAAACACGGCACATCAGCACAGACACCTCCTACCAAGAGTCAGGCAGAGTGGTGATCTGGGTTGTTTGCAGCCATTTAGTCGACCAGGAGTCTCTCTATTTAAGAAAGGTATTCTAGAGTCAGATGCGGCGTCATTTGTGGGACACCTGCAGCTCTGTCCCAGTTAGACTAAGCAGTAAGACAATGATCCCAAAGATGGCAACAAATGTTCAGAATATTTACGGGAAAATAAAAGACACAAATCTAGCAATGGCCAATACAAAATCCAGACCACATCCAGATTAAAATGCTGCATCAGTACCTTCAGAGAGGTTCACAATAATAGACCCAAACAAATAGAAAACAATGAGAGGGGCACTGATAGGACAGGATGTCTCTGTAAGAAGCTGATAGTAACCGTTTCTAAAGTATTCTGATAAAATAATTCATCTATGGATTGTCTATGCCCACTTATCCATGTGGGCTCACAGGTGGGGCTGGTGCTCATCTCCAGTGGTCATTGGGTGAGGGGCGGGGTACAGCCTGGACCGGTCACCAGGGCTCTCACAGGACAAACAACCATGCACGCACACCTCATTTTGAGGGACCACTTAACCTAACAGTCATGTTTCTGGGGAATACTCATGCATGCACAGGGAGAACATGCTAACTCCATGCAGAAAGACCCCCAGACCCACAGCTGGCAGCACTGCTGCCTTGCCACTCTGCAGGACGTTAAAACAATCTCTTTTCCAATTTTATCTTGCCTGTAAATACCATGTAGGTTGATTTTAAGTGCATTTTTTTAAGTCTGGATGATTTATACAGCAGTTTTAAGGCTAAACAAACTGAAAAACAACAACCTCTGACAGGTACAAGAACTTCATAGACAATAAGTCAACAGCCACCCATGTGTAAAGAAAAAGCTCAAAAACCCTCTGAAAGTCTGAAGAAATATCACAAAAAACCACAAACATTATGTTATATACTCACGATGGCACGGGCCTCTGCGATGAAGAAAAGTTCAGTGAGAGCTCTGTGAAGAGGCAGCAGCACTGATATACTGGTAGGGTCCTGGCTCAGGTTGTTCTCCATGGACATAAAGAGCTGCCACAGAGGGCGCAGCAGCGTTAGCTCACAGGCCCTGCACAACAAACACCAATAAAAAAAAACACAGTAAGATTTAAGCAGACAGCAGAGATGAGAAAAAGAGAGTTCATGTTAGCACGACGGCTATGGACAGTTTTTCCCGTGGAAGTAAAGCCTGGGGAAACTGAAATCCCCCATATGGAGTGCTGGGCTTTGGAGGCCTAATGAAAGAGCCAAATGATACGAGGTAAAGTAGTCAGTGTTTAGGACCGGAGTCACAGCATGATGCTCTTTACAGGAAGGGTCAGAGCAGACTCTACATGCTGAGGAGAATCAGGCATTCTGGAGAGCAGGGGGCGCTCTGAAGACCTTCTCTGACTCTCTGGTGGTATCAGCCATCTTCTATGGTGTGGTTTATTGGAGCAGCAGCTTATATACACTCTTCTTCTAATTCTTTGTTCTTATTTTCTTACCATTTGCATAAAATCTGCGTGCTCCATTTGCCTCTCACTTTGCTTCTGGTACGCCTGAATTAATAAACTGTGGGACAATAAAGGATATTTCTCTTGTATTCTCAATACTAGTTGTATGAACAACACAGTGACAAAAAAGTTGTCTTTAAAACAGCCCAAAAACCAGCTCTTTTTTCAAAATAAAACACTTGGTACTGAACAGATTAGATGGACTGGCAGCAGACCTTTAGATGGCAAAGTGTTGAGGGTCTCATATTTCCGACTGAACATAGTTTTTCAACAAATAATTAGAAATGATGTTTTAGCAGAAATGAAATCATGGCAGTTGTTACTACGCCATGTTTCACTGTGAAGATGTAATAAAACATGCATAACATCACACTGCGTTTATCTAAAACTTAGCAGTAACCGCCAATACATGCTAATGCAGCAAAAATAACCAAATCTAATAATCATGACAGAGAAAATGGCGTTACATGTAGGAACAGTTTTCCAAAAACACGCCTATTGCATTGAACACTGGGAGTTTGGTTAATTAGCTGGTTAGTTAGTCAGGCTAACTAGCCTGCAGACATGCTGCTCGTAACTTGCTGACTCTCCTTCCTAAACAGCTTTACTTTAGTAGCGCGATGGGTTGGTTTAAATTTCTATTTGAAGCTTATCAATGTTTTTCCAAATCGGAAACATAATTAAACAATACTTCTTTTGTAAACGAGGGGTAAAATATTATATTCTTTCAGCCAGCTGCCCAGCAGTGTGCAGCGGAGTAGGGGCACGGCTCCACAACTCTATATTCAATGCAGCCAAGGACAGCTCCGGCACTTTCTCCGGTATCTCATCAGAAGGTCTTTAAGCCCTGGTGACAGACTGACAAAAGTAAAAACTAGGCACTCTGTGTGAACTCTAACTTTTCATATTATATGATCTGCTCACAGGTGACTCTGCACTCATGCAAATTGTTGGACACACAGTAAATCTAATCTCTGTGGGAGCAACTCATCAAGGGCTCTATGCAAAGCACATGTTCAGGTGAACTTCATCTACTACTGAAAGTGTTAGAATCAACCTTGCTCTGGTCCAATTTCATTTCTGTGTATAACGTTAACAACAGAAGGCAGATATTTAAAACACCCCTTTTCCTGAAAACCAACATCTGTTTGATGGGTCACTTTGGAAGCAAAGCTGCACTTACGTCTCACACTGACACTGCAGGAGACGGAGCAACAAGTGGATGGCTTTAAGT
This sequence comes from Fundulus diaphanus, assembly GCA_037039145.1. Classification (NCBI taxonomy): domain Eukaryota; kingdom Metazoa; phylum Chordata; class Actinopteri; order Cyprinodontiformes; family Fundulidae; genus Fundulus; species Fundulus diaphanus. The sequence continues at coordinate 3,473,748 of CM073136.1, forward strand.
CGCTGGCCTCCAGTCTGGCGACAGGCCACGCCCACTTGCCACTCCCAGATGTCAGCCACAGGCAGATGGCTGAGCACTCCAGCGTCAGCCAACATCTGTTTGAGTATCTCAAAACCTGATGAGAGACAAGTAAAACGAGACATGTGGCTAAAGGATGATTACATTTTAAATGTCAGAGTGAGTTTAACTAAGTTAATCGTCAGAGTAAATGACCTGTCTGGAAACGCCCCCTGTGGCCTCCTGTCACAGTGAACTTGTATCCCCACTCGGTGTTGCTCATGTCTGACATAAACCTGTAGTATAAGGTATCACCTGAAAGAAAAACAGAAGAAGCCTTGTCAGGAAGCATGATTAAAGAAAGGAGTGCCAACTGAAAACTGAAGCGAAATGATTGTCCTCACCAGGGATTTCAAAGTCAGACCACTTCTGAGGAGATCCGCTGAAGTTGTGGACGTCCTGGAGGAAGTCGCTGCTGCTGGACATGATGAGCTCATCGCAGCCTTCCTCCGTGTAGCAGCGGGAGTCAAATTTTACAGACAGGTAGATGGCTCCAGGGATGTGCACCTTGTCCTGAAGAGTTAAAGGACCATTATGACTATTATTTATCAAAGCTGAAAAAAGGCAGAAATGCCTTAAAGTTGATGTGTGTAGGTTTATCTCAAATTAGAATATCACTGAAAAGCGTATGTATTTCAGTAACAACATCAGTGATTCAATTCTAAGGGGTTCAGATCAGATCCGTCTGCTGACCAGTCAGGCAGACAGTAACATCGTGCTCATTGGACCAGCGTTTGGTAACTTTGGGGATATGTTCAGGAAAATGAAATCAGAATCTCTTTCAGCCAAGGGCAGGACAGAAATTGAACGGTACACAGCTGCTCTGATTTTGGACTTCAGAAAACATAGTGGACTAATATACCCGCACACGACAGTGGTGCATCACGTCATCGCAAACTGGAAATTTCCCACTGGACCTCAAGGAACTTGGATCTCCCAGCGCTCTTTCTCCTTGGCCCAATTAAGTTGTTTTTGATGTTGTGTCTGGTTCAGGAGTAGCTTAACAGAAAGACTGGGACAGCTGTGCCACATGTCCCAGGTTTGTTTGTATGTGGCTCTGAGTTCTTATCCATGTTGCTTGTGCACATTCTTCCACATTTTTCCTTCCACTCAACTTTCCATTAAAATGCTTGGACACGGCAGTTGAACAGTTGTCCTCTATAGTAATGATGTTTTGTGGCTTACCTCATGAATAGTTCCCCATGTTATGGCCATTACATAGCATTCTTGAATACTTTTTAACCATCCTGTGTAAAATTTAAATCTACGAATGTACGGTTTTCATTAGCTGTAAACCATCATCAACTAAATTACCAGAAAATAAGCAGTTAAAATATATGTGTGTGATGAATCTATAAAGCATGTCTCACTTTTCGAATTGAATAGATTAAATTTTCAACAATGTGAGTCTATTAAGAAGCACCGTTTCTTCGTTTTCTGCTGTTAATCATAGTTGGCTGCACAGTGTAGAGTCTATGTAGTTCACATGTTCCACTGATGGTAACCAAAAGGTTCAACTTACCTCAAAGTTGGTGTTGTTGTCATATGGGTGTTTGGACTCTCTGACTTGCACAGCCATACCCGGCTCCTCCATGAACTGACAAGCTGTGAGAGACAGACTGGACAGCATGCTCTGGCTGCAGCCCTTCAGCACCCTCTGCAGAATCTGCTCATTAACAATATAGGATCACAAATATGTTTATAGCAGTTAAGCGCCAAACTTGAGCTTTTCTCTCATCGCATTCAAACTCCTCTTTATTTCTCTTATCACCTTCTCCCAGAGGGGCCTTTCTTCCAGCTGCATCAGCATGTCCAAGATGTAGGCCATGTGCGAGGCCCCGTTCAGCTCCAGGGCCTCCTCGGTCAGCGGCGCCTCCGCGGGCCACTCGGCCAGCAGCAAGGCCAGGACGTGGCGAGCGTAGAGCGTGGCGATGGCTTGGTTGACCTTCACCAGGTACTGACGGACGGCCCGGTTGCTGCGCACGTCCAGCTCCTTGTGCAGCAGAGCTGAGCTTTTGGAGCGCCTCTGTTTGGCGTAGCTGAGCTGCAAGTCGCTCTCTGAATTGGTGATGAGCTTTTGGGCCACTACGTTGATTTCTTCTGTTGCCTTTTCACAGTGACTGGGTTTAGACTGTAGGAAGGTAGGAGGGAGGGGGGTCATGATAAGGACACAGAATAACAAAGAATAGAACATTGACTGTTAATTTAAATTGATTAAAAAAGGGACATTTGAGTAAAAAAAGAAAAAACTTCTTCAAAGCCATCATATCATCACTGCTTCAGGGCGCATTTCAATCAACTCACCATGCAAGAAATCACGATCATGTCAGTGTCCACAGCTTTGGTGTTCCTCTCCTCGGAGCGAGGTCGCCTCGACGGCTGCCACTTCTTAGCAAGAGTCCTGATCGTCTCGTCTGTTTTAATCTCTTCTCCGTCAAACCTGGAAATGAGACAACAGCATCTTAAGTAATGACAAAACACTGGATGGTAAATATAAACTCAGCCTCTTTTCCATATTTTAATGGATTAGGATTTATCTGACTGACACGGAGTGGAACATAATACTGAAGTGGAAGGAAATAGTTTTCAACAATTCAATAGGAATCTGGAAATGTGGCATATGAGTTTCCTGTGTTCCCCACATGGATTGTGGCAAACTGAAAACATAGCTTCCTTTAGACAATTACAAGGTTGGCTTTCTATCACCTGAAGAACATTTCCAGGATTAAAGGACTGATGTCTCAGCAGGATCTGGAAAAACTAATCCATGTTTATCTTTAGTAGAACTGATCACTGCAACGGTGTTTTCACAGGTCTGCCTAAAAAGTGGATCAGACAGCTGCAGCTGATCCAGAACGCTGCTGCCCGCGTCCTCACTAAGACTAAGAACGTAGAGAACATGGACCCGGTTCTGAAGTCCTCACTACGACTAAGAACGTAGAGAACATGGACCCGGTTCTGAAGTCCTCACTACGACTAAGAACGTAGAGAACATGGACCCGGTTCTGAAGTCCTCACTACGACTAAGAACGTAGAGAACATGGACCCGGTTCTGAAGTCCTCACTACGACTAAGAACGTAGAGAACATGGATCCGGTTCTGAAGTCCTCACTACGACTAAGAACGTAGAGAACATGGACCTGGTTCTGAAGTCCTCACTAAGACCAAGAAAGTAGAGAACATGGACCCGGTTCTGAAGTCCTCACTACGACTAAGAACGTAGAGAACATGGACCCGGTTCTGAAGTCCTCACTATGACTAAGAACGTAGAGAACATGGACCCGGTTCTGAAGTCCTCACTAAGACCAAGAAAGTAGAGAACATGGACCCGGTTCTGAAGTCCTCACTAAGACCAAGAAAGTAGAGAACATGGACCCGGTTCTGAAGTCCTCACTACGACTAAGAACGCAGAGAACATGGATCCGGTTCTGAAGTCCTCACTAAGACTAAGAACGTAGAGAACATGGATCCGGTTCTGAAGTCCTTTCTAAGACTAAGAACGTAGAGAACATGGACCCGGTTCTGAAGTCCTCACTAAGACTAAGACTAAGAACGTAGAGAACATGGACCCGGTTCTGAAGTCCTCACTAAGACTAAGACTAAGAACGTAGAGAACATGGACCCGGTTCTGAAGTCCTCACTAAGACTAAGACTAAGAAAGTAGAGAACATGGACCCAGTTCTGAGGTCCTCACTAAGACTAAGAACGTAGAGAACATGGACCCGGTTCTGAAGTCCTCACTAAGACTAAGAACGTAGAGAACATGAACCCGGTTCTGAAGTCCTCACTAAGACTAAGAACGTAGAGAACATGGACCCGGTTCTGAAGTCCTCACTACGACTAAGAACGTAGAGAACATGGACCCGGTTCTGAAGTCCTCACTATGACTAAGAACGTAGAGAACATGGACCCGGTTCTGAAGTCCTCACTACGACTAAGAACGTAGAGAACATGGACCCGGTTCTGAAGTCCTCACTATGACTAAGAACGTAGAGAACATGGACCCGGTTCTGAAGTCCTCACTATGACTAAGAACGTAGAGAACATGGACCTGGTTCTGAAGTCCTCACTAAGACCAAGAAAGTAGAGAACATGGACCCGGTTCTGAAGTCCTCACTAAGACCAAGAAAGTAGAGAACATGGACCCGGTTCTGAAGTCCTCACTACGACTAAGAACGCAGAGAACATGGATCCGGTTCTGAAGTCCTCACTAAGACTAAGAACGTAGAGAACATGGATCCGGTTCTGAAGTCCTTTCTAAGACTAAGAACGTAGAGAACATGGACCCGGTTCTGAAGTCCTCACTAAGACTAAGACTAAGAACGTAGAGAACATGGACCCGGTTCTGAAGTCCTCACTAAGACTAAGACTAAGAACGTAGAGAACATGGACCCGGTTCTGAAGTCCTCACTAAGACTAAGACTAAGAAAGTAGAGAACATGGACCCAGTTCTGAGGTCCTCACTAAGACTAAGAACGTAGAGAACATGGACCCGGTTCTGAAGTCCTCACTACGACTAAGAACGTAGAGAACATGAACCCGGTTCTGAAGTCCTCACTAAGACTAAGAACGTAGAGAACATGGACCCGGTTCTGAAGTCCTCACTACGACTAAGAACGTAGAGAACATGGACCCGGTTCTGAAGTCCTCACTATGACTAAGAACGTAGAGAACATGGACCCGGTTCTGAAGTCCTCACTACGACTAAGAACGTAGAGAACATGGACCCGGTTCTGAAGTCCTCACTATGACTAAGTACGTAGAGAACATGGACCCGGTTCTGAAGTCCTCACTAAGACTAAGAACGTAGAGAACATGGACCCGGTTCTGAAGTCCTCACTACGACTAAGAACGTAGAGAACATGGACCGGTTCTGAAGTCCTCACTACGACTAAGAACGTAGAGAACATGGACCCGGTTCTGAAGTCCTCACTACGACTAAGAACGTAAAGAACATGGACCCGGTTCTGAAGTCCTCACTAAGACTAAGAACGTAGAGAACATGGACCCGGTTCTGAAGTCCTCACTACGACTAAGAACGTAGAGAACATGGACCCGGTTCTGAAGTCCTCACTACGACTAAGAACGTAGAGAACATGGACCCGGTTCTGAAGTCCTCACTAAGACTAAGAACGTAGAGAACATGGACCCGGTTCTGAAGTCCTCACTAAGACTAAGAACGTAGAGAACATGGACCCGGTTCTGAAGTCCTCACTAAGACTAAGAATGTAGAGAACATGGACCCGGTTCTGAAGTCCTCACTAAGACTAAGAACGTAGAGAACATGGACCCGGTTCTGAAGTCCTCACTAAGACTAAGAACGTAGAGAACATGGATCCGGTTCTGAAGTCCTCACTACGACTAAGAACGTAGAGAACATGGACCCGGTTCTGAAGTCCTCACTAAGACTAAGAACGTAGAGAACATGGACCCGGTTCTGAAGTCCTCACTAAGACTAAGAACGTAGAGAACATGAACCCGGTTCTGAAGTCCTCACTAAGACTAAGAACGGAGAGAACATGGACCCGGTTCTGAAGTCCTCACTAAGACTAACAACGGAGAGAACATGGACCCGGTTCTGAAGTCCTCACTAAGACTAAGAACGTAGAGAACATGGATCCGGTTCTGAAGTCCTCACTACGACTAAGAACGTAGAGAACATGGACCCGGTTCTGAAGTCCTCACTAAGACTAAGAACGTAGAGAACATGGATCCGGTTCTGAAGTCCTCACTAAGACTAAGAACGTAGAGAACATGGATCCGGTTCTGAATTCCTCACTAAGACTAAGAACGTAGAGAACATGGACCCGGTTCTGAAGTCCTCACTAAGACTAAGACTAAGAACGTAGAGAACATGGACCCGGTTCTGAAGTCCTCACTAAGACTAAGACTAAGAACGTAGAGAACATGGACCCGGTTCTGAAGTCCTCACTAAGACCAAGAAAGTAGAGAACATGGACCCGGTTCTGAAGTCCTCACTACGACTAAGAACGTAGAGAACATGGACCCGGTTCTGAAGTCCTCACTAAGACCAAGAAAGTAGAGAACATGGACCCGGTTCTGAAGTCCTCACTAAGACCAAGAAAGTAGAGAACATGGACCCGGTTCTGAAGTCCTCACTAAGACTAAGACTAAGTACGTAGAGAACATGGACCCGGTTCTGAAGTCCTCACTAAGACCAAGAAAGTAGAGAACATGGACCCAGTTCTGAAGTCCTCACTACGACTAAGAACGTAGAGAACATGGACCCGGTTCTGAAGTCCTCACTAAGACCAAGAAAGTAGAGAACATGGACCCGGTTCTGAAGTCCTTACTAAGACCAAGAAAGTAGAGAACATGGACCCGGTTCTGAAGTCCTCACTAAGACCAAGAAAGTAGAGAACATGGACCCGGTTCTGAAGTCCTCACTAAGACTAAGAACGTAGAGAACATGGACCCGGTTCTGAAGTCCTCACTACGACTAAGAACGTAGAGAACATGGACCCGGTTCTGAAGTCCTCACTACGACTAAGAACGTAGAGAACATGAACCCGGTTCTGAAGTCCTCACTAAGACTAAGAACGTAGAGAACATGGAGCCGGTTCTGAAGTCCTCACTAAGACTAAGAACGTAGAGAACATGAACCCGGTTCTGAAGTCCTCACTAAGACTAAGAACGTAGAGAACATGGACCCGGTTCTGAAGTCCTCACTAAGACTAAGAACGTAGAGAACATGGATCCGGTTCTGAAGTCCTCACTACGACTAAGAACGTAGAGAACATGGACCCGGTTCTGAAGTCTTCACTACGACTAAGAACGTAGAGAACATGGACCCGGTTCTGAAGTCCTCACTACAACTAAGAACGTAGAGAACATGGATCCGGTTCTGAAGTCCTCACTAAGACTAAGAACGTAGAGAACATGGACCCGGTTCTGAAGTCCTCACTAAGACTAAGAACGTAGAGAACATGGACCCGGTTCTGAAGTCCTCACTAAGACTAAGAACGTAGAGAACATGGACCCGGTTCTGAAGTCCTCACTAAGACTAAGACTAAGAATGTAGAGAACATGGACCCGGTTCTGAAGTCCTCACTAAGACCAAGAAAGTAGAGAACATGGACCCGGTTCTGAAGTCCTCACTACGACTAAGAACGTAGAGAACATGGATCCGGTTCTGAAGTCCTCACTAAGACTAAGAAGGTAGAGAACATGGACCCGGTTCTGAAGTCCTCACTAAGACTAAGACTAAGAACGTAGAGAACATGGACCCGGTTCTGAAGTCCTCACTAAGACTAAGACTAAGAACGTAGAGAACATGGACCCGGTTCTGAAGTCCTCACTAAGACTAAGACTAAGAAAGTAGAGAACATGGACCCAGTTCTGAGGTCCTCACTAAGACTAAGAACGTAGAGAACATGGACCCGGTTCTGAAGTCCTCACTAAGACTAAGACTAAGAACGTAGAGAACATGGACCCGGTTCTGAAGTCCTCACTAAGACTAAGACTAAGAACGTAGAGAACATGGACCCGGTTCTGAAGTCCTCACTAAGACTAAGACTAAGAACGTAGAGAACATGGACCCGGTTCTGAAGTCCTCACTAAGACCAAGAAAGTAGAGAACATGGACCCGGTTCTGAAGTACTCATTACGACTAAGAACGTAGAGAACATGGACCCGGTTCTGAAGTCCTCACTAAGACCAAGAAAGTAGAGAACATGGACCCGGTTCTGAAGTCCTCACTAAGACCAAGAAAGTAGAGAACATGGACCTGGTTCTGAAGTCCTCACTAAGACCAAGAAAGTAGAGAACATGGACCCAGTTCTGAAGTCCTCACTACGACTAAGAACGTAGAGAACATGGACCCGGTTCTGAAGTCCTCACTAAGACCAAGAAAGTAGAGAACATGGACCCAGTTCTGAAGTCCTCACTAAGACCAAGAAAGTAGAGAACATGGACCCGGTTCTGAAGTCCTCACTAAGACTAAGAACGTAGAGAACATGGACCCGGTTCTGAAGTCCTCACTAAGACTAAGAACGTAGAGAACATGGACCCGGTTCTGAAGTCCTCACTAAGACTAAGAACGTAGAGAACATGGACCCGGTTCTGAAGTCCTCACTAAGACTAAGAACGTAGAGAACATGGACCCGGTTCTGAAGTCCTCACTAAGACTAAGAACGTAGAGAACATGGACCCGGTTCTGAAGTCCTTACTAAGACTAAGAACGTAGAGAACATGGACCCGGTTCTGAAGTCCTCACTAAGACCAAGAAAGTAGAGAACATGGATCCGGTTCTGAAGTCCTCACTAAGACCAAGAAAGTAGAGAACATGGACCCGGTTCTGAAGTCCTCACTAAGACTAAGACTAAGAACGTAGAGAACATGGACCCGGTTCTGAAGTCCTCACTAAGACCAAGAAAGTAGAGAACATGGACCCGGTTCTGAAGTCCTCACTACGACTAAGAACGTAGAGAACATGGACCCGGTTCTGAAGTCCTCACTAAGACCAAGAAAGTAGAGAACATGGACCCGGTTCTGAAGTCCTCACTAAGACCAAGAAAGTAGAGAACATGGACCCGGTTCTGAAGTCCTCACTACGACTAAGAACGTAGAGAACATGGACCCGGTTCTGAAGTCCTCACTAAGACTAAGAATGTAGAGAACATGGACCCGGTTCTGAAGTCCTCACTAAGACTAAGAACGTAGAGAACATGGACCCGGTTCTGAAGTCCTCACTAAGACTAAGAACGTAGAGAACATGGACCCGGTTCTGAAGTCCTCACTAAGACCAAGAAAGTAGAGAACATGGACCCGGTTCTGAAGTCCTCACTAAGACCAAGAAAGTAGAGAACATGGACCCGGTTCTGAAGTCCTCACTAAGACCAAGAAAGTAGAGAACATGGACCCGGTTCTGAAGTCCTCACTACGACTAAGAACGTAGAGAACATGGACCCGGTTCTGAAGTCCTCACTAAGACTAAGAACGTAGAGAACATGAACCCGGTTCTGAAGTCCTCACTAAGACTAAGAACGTAGAGAACATGGACCCGGTTCTGAAGTCCTCACTAAGACTAAGAACGTAGAGTACATGGACCCGGTTCTGAAGTCCTCACTAAGACTAAGAACGTAGAGAACATGGACCCGGTTCTGAAGTCCTCACTAAGACCAAGAAAGTAGAGAACATGGACCCGGTTCTGAAGTTCTCACTAAGACTAAGAACGTAGAGAACATGGACCCGGTTCTGAAGTCCTCACTAAGACTAAGAACGTAGAGAACATGGACCCGGTTCTGAAGTCCTCACTAAGACTAAGAACGTAGAGAACATGGACTCGGTTCTGAAGTCCTCACTAAGACTAAGAACGTAGAGAACATGGACCCGGTTCTGAAGTCCTCACGAAGACTAAGAACGTAGAGAACATGGACCCGGTTCTGAAGTCCTCACTAAGACTAAGAACGTAGAGAACATGGACCCGGTTCTGAAGTCCTCACTAAGACTAAGAACGTAGAGAACATGGACCCGGTTCTGAAGTCCTCACTAAGACTAAGAACGTAGAGAACATGGACCCGGTTCTGAAGTCCTCACTAAGACTAAGAACGTAGAGAACATGGACCCGGTTCTGAAGTCCTTCCACTGGCTCCCTGTATCTCAGAGAATACACTTTAAAATCCTTCTGTTAGTCTATAAATCCCTGAATTAGCACCTAAATACATCACAGACTTGTTATCAGTGCATCAACCCTCCAGACCACTCAGATCTTCTGGCTCCAGCCTGCTCTGCAGAACCAGAACCAGAACCAGACATAGAGAAGCAGCATTTAGTTCCTATGCTCCACTGATCTGGAAACTGTAAAAGTGCTTAAACAGAACATCTGGATTTATACTGAGATCAACTTCACACAGTTGGACTCTGTTCAGAAATTAGGCCACTTCTAAAAGCAAATGGTTGTACAGACTTTATTTGGGTGCATCAGAGTCAAACGGTCTGAATACAGGTGCATGCCAAGCTCTCGCAGTTTTTATTTGCTTTACTTCACAGTTATGTTCCATTTTGTGTTGGTCTATGACATAAAATTCAATAAAAATTTGAAGTTTGTCATAGTAATGTGAAAAGAATGTGAAGAAAGTTCAAGGGTTTACAAGCTTTTATAACAACACTGCATATATAAAATAATCTAAGTAAATATCATAATCATGCTGACCTCTTCTGCACTTCCAGGAAGAAGGAGTCCGTCATCTTCATCTGCAGCTCATACATTGCTCGCAGAATTGGCAGGGGAGCATTTAAGGCATCATGGGTGATCTGCAATAAAAAACAAACCAGAAACCAAAACACTAGGATAACAATGTTATGTGTTTCTAAACGTTGCTGCATATCTTTCCAGATGTGTCGTTCATCACCAGGAAACACATCTTTGTCTCCTCATCGAGACCTTCCAAGGGATCGGGCCTGTTGGTGTCAATGTCGTCGACGCCGCAGCTGGAGTGGTCCGAGTCGTGCTCCTTCTCCTGCTCTCTTTGGTCTCGCTCGGGGTCTTGAGACATGGAGTGAATCTCCCTCTTGGAGGAGTACAGCATGATGGAGAGGATCTCGAGGTCTCGCAGCAGCCACAGCTTGCTGAACCCAGTCCCCTTGCTGCCCTTCCTGACCAGCAGCTGGGTCAGCCCTGACTGCTGGATGGCCTCGTGCGCGTGCTCCACGCCATGCTTCTGCACAGGAGAGCAAAGTGCACTGAGAAGAATGCTACGTTCAGGTGGCAGGAACGGGACTGCGTGTGGATTCTTGGAGTGGCTACCTTCAGTGTGTTGTAGAGACCTTTAAGGGCCAGTGATAGCACCCAGGAAGCCTCTACAGCATCAGGAAATCCATTGTCCTGGTTTGCCTGCAATAGGTGGCTGATGATAGAGGTGAAATTGTTCAGGTAGCGACTCAGAAGAGTCTTCTGGCAGCTCTGGCTGCCTGGCTGTGCTGGGAGACTGGCTGTGGTGGAATCCTGACACTGGATAAGTTGGTAATCCTTCACTGTGAAAACAACAACCACCCACAAAGCCAGACAGATTACTGACATGTTTAATCCCAACGCCGCCAACATCATCTGTTAGGACTGGACTAACCCGTCTTCCTCTTGCGTGTCTTGACGTCTACCACTGCAGCATGGTTCTTCTCCGTGAAGTGTTTCAGCAAGATCATGTTGTGCTGTTCGTTGGCGTTGTCGATGAACACCGTCTGGGTGCCCACACACAGCACCTGAAAACAACACGGCGGGTTACCTTCACAGAGCCCGCTCGGGCCGGCTGCAGCGGCAGGGACTGGAAGCCACATACCTCAGGGAAGCCCACCAGCACCAGCAGGGTGAAAAGGTTGGTCCGTTTCAGGGTCTGTGGCAGCTGCTGGATGCAGTGGTCCGTGAAGGCAGCGATGACTACGCTCCACTCGGGGCAGGTGTTCAGAGTGTGCAAAATGTCCGCCACCGTGCACGCCCAATCCAGACCGATACGGCTGCAAAACAACAGCTCTGCATGAATCTGCAGACGTCCGCTTTAATAACACTGTTCAGGTGTACAATCAGTTACTGGTTGTCCGCATTAGGAAAAATATGAGCACTGACAAAGCTGAGCAATATTGCTCTGTACAAAGGGACGGCCACACGCTGCAGTCCAGCTATATTCTGGCCCATAAGCTGATTCTAATGACCCGCTATCATTCTGTGTCGAGTGAATTGCTGAACTGGTCACAGTTCCTCTGATAAAGGACTCCAATGGACATACTTGATCAGTTTGATGACTTTTTGGCAAACATTGGACAACATCAGACCAGAATAGGCTTTGGAGATGCAGTTGGGTCCAAACACAACTAATTATCTCACTGGTAGTTACAGTTTGTGGCTTGATTAAAAGTTTAATACCAGACACCTCCCTACAGCTTGGACTGTAAATTCCATGCTCTCCCAATTGGCTAGAATTAAAAAAAGCTAATCAGAAAGATCAAACATCAATATTACTGGAAATAATCTGCCTCCTGTCACTTTTTGCTATACTGGGTGAAACGTTCCTTCCCTCCTGAGAGTAGGAGTAGGATTGGCCCGGCCCACACTCCCTCTGTCCCTTAGGTTCTGGGCTTATCACCTCATCTACCACATGCCAATCACTGTGACGCGCTCATGTTCCTTGTTAGTCTCCTCTTGCTGGCTATGCATGCGCACTTCTAGTGTTTATGTTAGCTTCGGTGTTAGCCGTTCATTGTAGCTCCGCTGCACTTACGGTATACTTTGGGGGGGAAATGGCTGAGAGCCGAGAGAAGCAAACCATGTACACGTTTATGAAAAGAAGAGGAAGACCTCAGTAGAAAGAAAGAAGACCAGAGTGGATTTGGGAGATTTTTCCACTCGGTCCCCCTGAAAAGCGAAAGAGCAGGTAAGATGGCCCTGCGCATGTGCAGTTATTCAAAAAGCTACATTTCTGGAAAAATTGCAGACTACCTTTAAATGGCATTTTGTGTGTTTAAAATGGTGTAAAACAGAAAGCATTTGTTAAAAGTGTAGGGACCTGTTTTATAAACATTAAAGTCTCCTCTTTAGATGTATTTAGGAAAAAAAAACATGACTGTTTCTGACCTTCTTTTAAAGCCTGATAAAACAGGTGCGGCTCTGTTTGGCCCAAAATCGGACCCAAAAAGCTTTAAAAGTTAACTTGATGTTTCTGGTTTACGTGTGTGCCATCATCTACCTGTCTAAACAGACAGCCCCAAGGCTGAAAAGCAGCTGGGTGGTCTTCCAGCCCTGAGTCTCTGAACAAGCGGGGTCCCCTTGTGTCAGCAGCTCATATTTGTCTGCCAGCGCCTCTGTGATGGCGGCGTCGGCTTCCGTCGGAGTGATGCGAAGTAGCAGCTGACCCAGGAGTCCGAGGGAGAGGTGGTAGGCCTCGTTCAGAGAGCCAGCGTTGGAGATGACTGCTCTGAAAAGGTGCGGCAGGATGGAGCTCAGGCTGGACAGACTGAGGGTGCTGCCCTGAGGAAATTCAAACATTAGGCTTTAATAAAAAGCAAAAATATAGGTAATTAAGAAATAACATAAATGGTGCACAAAATGAAATGTTCAGTAGTTCAAAAGGTTATTTTAGCGTGATTCATTTTCATGATCTTTTTAAAGGCCAACCAAGAGGTTCATTCCTATTTCTGTCCCTTTCAACACAAGAGGAAAACATCAAACTATCCCCCCCCCACACATATTGGTTGGGTACAAAGCCCCAAAACCCTTTAGCTTCACATACTGGCTTGGCTGAAGGGAGCATTGCTGCTAGCAGTCCTACGATCCTCTCTCTGGAGCACTCAGAAAACACGTGCTCCTGCAGGGGAACTTGTGGCAGCCTCTCATCTGTCTCCTTGACAACATCGGATGCTGGGGAGTTGAGTGCTCCTGGTCCTGATTCTGGGGCTGGAGAGTAGTGAAAGAAAGAAAAAGGAGTTCCTCAGAATGACTAATGAACAAACCGTGCAGCGATCAGCCCTTCATAGGGAACCTAAGCACCTACGTCGAACTACAGGAGAAAGCGGGTCCTCACTGGACACAGAGGGAGTCTGGCTGAGACTACCTGAGTCTAGGGTGTCCTGAGCAACCAGCTCCTTTTTATCTCCCTTGACAGAGCTTGGGCGTATGGATAGGTCAGGAGGAGAGCTCAGCTCCCCAGCCTTTTGGTCCTTAAGCTGTGGAGGAAAATGATTGATAAGACACTGACTGACAAACTAGCACATTATTTTAATCTTCAATTAGCCGTGAGCCAACAGTGTATTGCTGACCTTGTCCTTGGGAGATGATGGAGAGCAGATTGCTGCAGTGCTGCCTGGAAGTGAAGAGGTGTCTGTGGCTGAACTCAGCTCCTGGGAGGTCTGAGGAGATGCCGGACCCATCTCACTCTCAGACACTGATTCAGTGGAGGACAGCAGAGCAAGCAGGTTCGAAGAGCGCAGAGCTTTGTGTAGGACAGAGAGATGAGAACAAACATTTATTTATGCAGCGAAATGTGAAGATTTGTTTAAAAAAAAAGAAAACTTCCTTCTTTTGCTAAATGTTTTTTAATCCATTAATTATAGTCTGATAGGTGCTGAAAGTCTTTATTTCTCTTTGTACTCTCTATCCTGTCATTTCCTTCCATCCATTCTTCATATTCCTTTCATTTTCTCCCCTTCTACTTTCCTTCATTCCCTCTCTAATTCTCATTCTTCCTTCCATTTTCTTTCCCTTCCTCCTCCTTTGCCCTTCCTTCTTTTCTGCCCTCACTTCTCCGCCTCCATTCCTCCCACTTTCCTCCTTTTTCTCCAGTGCATTTTGCTTCCTTTCACTCTTTCCTCGCGTTCTCTATTCTTCCATGTTTCTTTCCACGCCATTTTCTTCCATTCCTTCCTTTTCCTCCCTCCTCCCTATTTTGTTTCAGTGTTTCTGTTCCAACATCACCAAAATGTGATGCAACCTGTTGCGGGAGACTGCTGGGATAACGATAGAGGATGTTTTCTCCAACCTGACCACTAGAGGTCTGTACAGTCTATAAACTGGAAAGACTGACTGAGACATCAGACAGAATCAGACATACTTTAATAATCCCAGAGGGAAATTACTTATTACATACCTTTGCCAGTCTGGCCTTTGAGCAAGCAGTCAGTGATAAGTTGGGAGCATTGAGCCTGCAGCACTGAAGCCAGCTGCAGGGTGTTGCTGTCTAAACATTCTCCCTCTGCGTGTCTCTCACTGCTCAGCTCAGATGTGTACAGGGCCAACGCGGCGAACAGCAGCCAGGAGTAGTTGTGGATGTAGGGCTGGATGAGGCGGTGACGGTCACTCACTCGTATGGTCACCATGGGGAACACAGTGATGCGATGGGTGGGCAAGTGGCTGAAAATGAGAAGGGTTGAAAATGAATAAACCACTACGGTAAGTTGGAAAAGGAGGATTTTAACATCGTGTACCTGTCAGGATATTTCTTGGCGTTGTAGCAACCAAAGCACAAGTCAAAGTCCTCACAAACGTTGCAGTTGATCCTGCTGCCAACAATGAGGCCCTGGCAGTGATCGCAGGCGTATTCCATGTTCACCATTTCATGATCATCCTCGTGGCCTTCAGGTTTGGCTCCACCTGATCACAACAAAAACAACCCAGTTAATCTTTAATGCAGGTCTTCCTGGCTGGGTGCTATAGCTAGAACTCCCCCGTATTAAGAAAAAGCATTTATATGGAACATTGCTTTCAAATTGCAATTACAATATATTCTTACATTAACCCACATTGTCCTTCCATTATTTCCCTTCATTTCAATGTCTTCCACCACTCAGCTGTAGCACTTGAGCCAATAAAAACATACACCAAACGTGAGCATCAAGCCCACCTATAGTCAGTCCAACAGGTCAAAGACATTATTAGCACGAAGAGTGTACATGCATGGCAGCTGAAATATAAAATGCTATAAAATGTTGTATCCCAGCAATCCTTGATCATTGCGACTTTGCGATGCAGAGTGTGTTTCAGTATGTCGTGCAGCTCTAGTTGTAGTGTGACGGATGCGCTCACTGAGAAAGCAGGTCTTGCAGAGGTCCATATCCATGCACTGCAGACATCTGTAACGGTGCCAAGGTGCCATCCTC
Organism: Fundulus diaphanus; assembly: GCA_037039145.1. Lineage (NCBI taxonomy): Eukaryota > Metazoa > Chordata > Actinopteri > Cyprinodontiformes > Fundulidae > Fundulus > Fundulus diaphanus. The sequence goes on from CM073136.1 coordinate 3,489,408, forward strand.
TCACAGCCGTCGCAGGAGATCACCACATTCAGCAGGTCACAGTAGCGTGCAATGAACATGTGCATCTGAAGGAAAAATACTCTTACACATACGGTACCACAGATGTATTTTATTTCAAACTGAGACTTTGGTTCCTCGGTTAAGAGACCAGATGAGACTGCCCCCTTTTTCATTATAGTTTAACATGCTTTACAGGCTTTAAAATACCTTTCTCCTGTCCTCCATGGATTCCTCTTCATCGATTTTGTCGTACCATTTTTCAAACATGCCGTCCATGCACTCATCCATCCATTCCTGGTTCTTCTTGTAGTCTGCGATTTCATCCTCCTCTGTCCACTGACTGACCATGAATTTTAAACCACAACAGAAAACGTCAATGAAGCACCAAGCAGTTGGCTACCCACATTTTATGAAGAAAAAAATGACCCGCCCCGTGCAGATGGGATTTTTGAACTGGCTGTCAGCAAATGATTACAACTCAAGTTATTTTGGGGTAATTTGGGCTTTAACTAGAGCTCAAGTAGTACTTTTGTAATCACCTATGGGCTAATAGTTTGCACAGCAAAGCATTTGTAGAATGATTTGAGATGATAGATAAAATAATAATGAACATTGTTAAACAAAGGCCGACCCGATCACCACTAGCCATACATCAGAAAACTGTTTTCTGGTATACAACCACCCACCAAACCGTCTTTCCTTACACAAAATCAAACTTATTTTGCATATGAACTAAGAAGTGTAAATAATATATTTGCATAAATACAAATTTGTATGTATAGTGTAAACAAAACTGACATTTTTAATTTAATAAGCATAAATAATAGGAATTCCCTACAGTGCAACCAAACACATTTATTTTCTAAAAACAGACTCAATGAAGGAGCCAGAAACATCTCACCCCTAATATTTTAACAGGATAGATCTACAAATGTGTAGTAACTAGGCTGTTTTCTTTTGCAGCAGATGTAACAGCCCCTGTGTGACCCTGAGTTCTCATGCGTTTTCCCAGTTTTCAAATCTAATATTGACCAAGGCTGGATCTATACTCTCAGCTTGTGAGGATTTCCCTGTCTTAAAGCATTGAGAGCAGTGAAAACAGAACATAATCATTAACCTTATTAACATGCAGCCAGGCTTAGTTCTCGTGCCATGCTTGTTGGAATGTCAGTGTCTGCACTTTAAGGAATTGTTTTTGTAAAGCTTTAGGGTCAGGTTGATTTGGCTTTGTATGTGTTATTATCATGTCAACATCTTCTCTCTCTGTGTCCCTTCCTGTGCCTCTCCTTGCTCATACAGTGTTTTTACTACTCTGGCTGCCCCCTGGCAGATCCTCTCCTGAATGACAAGGACCTGCTTCACTATCATCTGGAAACGCCTACACGGCAGAAGGATAGTGTGAACATTTTAAATCTTGTGATTCAATAAACAGTGGCTGGCTAAACTAACATTATAGTTAAAAACCTAAAAGCAACAATAAAGCTATTCCCCTACAGCGAGCATATCTGTCATACTCAGACTTGTCTGGAATTAATTCACCTACACTAAAGACAGCTTTGTGATCTGTGATCGCGTTATATTATTTACAAATGTGCAAAACATAAGTCTGCCATGGCTTTGTTGAGCACCTAAACTGGATCTAGTTTACATACAACAGGATCAGTTGAAAATCCTGATCTAAAAAAAGGTAACTGTGGGCCGTCTGTTAGGAAATTAAAAGCCAAACGATCAATCAAGTGGACCAAAAGTTAGGTTCAAATCAAATATAAAAAAATGATACCAATAAATAAATGTAAAAAGCTTTTAATGTTTCAGGAATTAGGCTTTTTATCTGTTAGATACTTCAACAAAAATGTATACTTTCCAGATTAATCAGGGCTGTACAGGTGAAAATGGTATCTTCAGTGTATGTGTTGGGCCTTAGGTTAAAGAGGCTGAGATTACCTGATGGCGATGTCATGAACACTGATGTTCTCCTGGGACATGGTGAGCAGGAGGTCTGGAAGCTTGATGCTCTGGAAGAGAGGAAGGTCCTGCACCTCCCAGTTCATGTCTAGGAGGTGCAGGAAGCAGCTCTGCACACACGACAGGGCTGGGAGCAGAGCTCTGGGGAGCAGAGATCAGGATCAGCACAGAAAACACATTTTAATACTAATCACCGCTGACAGCTCTTTTCAATCTGTTATGAGTATAAACAGGCATATAATTTAAGACAACGTCTCACTTCTCGTTGAGACTGCTGAAGCCCTGGACAGCCTCCACCAGCATGAGAACCAGCTGATGGTAAGAACGCCTGACCTCCTCTCCAAGTTCCTGCCCGCTGTCTGATAACTGAGAGAAATAACTGAAAAACAGAGAAAATGACTGATGACGAGTATTAAAGGTGCAGGATGTTGACATGCTCCCAGGGCTGGAGGTGGACCTACCTGGTGAAGTCTTTCTGACACGCCAGCAGCTCCTGCAGGAACAGGATGCAGTGAGGCTGGAAGAGGTGCGGCTGTCCCAGCGACCGTAAACACTGCTGAATCATCTCCAGCACCTTGCACACACTCAGAGCCTGGGCTTTGTTCAGGGCCAAGGTGTGGAGGATGCTACGGAAAGGACAGCTGAATTACTTCAACCTTTCAGTCAGTTCCTCGTGGCATTTACAATACCAGCATTATTAAACGTTTATCACTAACAAATGTACAGTAACAATAAAAACACAGCTGTCTATTGCAGGTTTTCACACAATACAGAATTTGAAAAAATGTGTACAATACCGTAATACCCCCAATAGTAGTGGTTACAGGTTACGGGGGCAGAAAAGTGCTGGATCAATAAACGCTTATTAACATTGATTAAGTAATGATTTACAACAAATTAGCTAAATCAATTGGAGAAAGACTCCATGGAGTTGTTCTACTATATCTAAAGTGACCATGGTGTTTACACCATGGTCTAGCAAGTAACTTTAATGTGTACCTTGCTGTTGTGAGAGCCTGATCCTTCATGAAGTTCAGGATGTGTTTGAGTATTGGGTAGCGCTCTTTGACAGCGGGGGCCATGTTGGACTCGTCAACAGAGCGGCAGGACAGGAGGCGAAGGCGTGAGCGACTGAACGGAGCTTTACGGGGGAACGTAGACGGTGAGGCTGGCTCCGCCGGCTGGGAGGAGAGGCTCTCTGTGGAGCCTCGGTGGCCTCGCTTGCTGTGCTCAGAAGACGAGGCGTGTGGCGGTGGAGGGCAGGACAGCTGACTCTGCCCAGGCCTGGCCTCACTGGCCTCGTCAGGCAATCCAGGCTGCGGGCCCAGAGAGGAGCTGGGCTGGAAGTCTCCTTCTGAGATTGAGCTTGAGCCGAGCAGTGGAGCACAGCTGCCCTGCGTCGCTTTTGAGGAGTCACTACCCTGACATGACTTCCCACATGGAGCAAAACGAAAAAGCAAGAGGCTCTTCTCGATGCACATCTCAGCTGAAAGAGAGCAAGGTGGCAAAATATGAGCAGCCCTTCTTTGTGAGGCGGAAGTTTGGATTTTGATTATCTGGAGCCCTTACCCAGAGAGTCCATGGTCACCTCTTCCTGACTCCCTTCTTTATCATCATAGATGTTCATTTTGCCAACCAGGTATCTCTGCTTCATCTCCAACTGAGAGGAAAAACAAGATTTTCCTCTCAAGAAGTGCCACCAGGAGCAGTGACTTAATATAGACAGAAATCGTGGGAGTGATACTCACCATCCATGTTCTGATGCTGTCTGCCAGAATGTAAACTTGCAAAAAGTCTTCACTCAGAACGGACATGCAGCCTTGATTAACTATTTACACAGAGATGCAAAAGGAGTGACAGGTCAGCCAGATGGAATAAGAGGCCCCAGTGATCCCTAGAAAACTCCACAGCCAATCACAGCCAGCATTACCGTATGCCTTCAGGGCCTGGTTGAGGGCTGGGGTGTGGTATATCATGGCTGCCCAGATGGCATTCACAGCCTGGTCTGTCTTTGACCCAGCAACAATCTCATTGCTCATCGAGTGCTTTCTGCAAGCCTGTACGAGGGTCCACATTAGTTCTGGTTTATGGTCTGACCGTTCTTGTGAAGGGTTCCAACGTGCAAAGTCCTCCAGGAAGACCGACATCTCATTCAAAGTCACCGGGTCCTTTACACATTCGGGAAAAGAAAGAACAGCAATTTACAAGAAGAGCCTAACAACAGCTGTAACCAGCCAACCAGGGAAGAACAAAGTGCTTTCTCTTTTCATCCTGGGGTTTTACAGGGGTTCTAGATCGAACCTGAAGGCTACAAACCATAAAAGGGACTCCACACCATGAAAGACTGTGTGAAAATCTAAGCACACACCCTTGATTTTTCCATAAGATTTAAGAGGAAAAGTAGCAGCCAGGTGCTGCAAATCAAATGCACTTCATCATCATTCACAACTGGAAAACAGCTGCCGGTCGTTCCTGGAGAGAACACCCCAGTAAGTGCACCACCAGGTCAGACCAGGCAATGTTCAGGCAAGCAGTGTTAAACCAAGACCTCCGTCTCAGACTCTACAGGCCTCGGTTAGCCCGTTAAAGGGGACTTAACATGCAAAATCCACTTTTTTAACCCTTAAATACCCTTTGTTGTGTGCTTGGGGCCCCTGGAAGTACTGGTACGTTCCAAAGTGTTGTTTAGATCTCTTTAGATTCTTTTTGGGTCATATTTTTCAACATTTGTCTGTTTTCTGTTTCATTTTCTTCGCTGTTACGCTGTTTTTTGCGAATAGTAGGCGCCCCACCATCTTCGGCCAGGTTTAGTTGTCGCTGCGATGTTGTATTCCAAAGTGAAGGAGGACAAGTCTAAATGTACGTTTGTTGGGTGTATTAACCCACACGAGTCACTCCACTGGGTCCCATAATCGGGACCTTGTCAGTGTCTGGTCAAACGTTGTTTTTCGTGGGAATGTACCCGCATCAGAGGGGAAAGCCCTCCTCGTTTGCATGAAGCACTTCAAGGATCAATGCTTCAGTAATGAAGGGATTTGCCCAGAGACTTCATCTGTTCCTTCTGAGTATGGAAACGAAGGAAACAGCAAACTGGTGCGCTGCTGCTAACTGAAGTTTTAACACACTTTATTATTGCAGATATCGTAGCGCTTGCTGTATGCTCACTTATAGTTTCTTGAGGACACAACCGCCGTGCCTATTTTGAGTAGCAGTATGCTATGAGCAGCATGGTTTTCTCTTTCTCTGGGTCAGACTCTTGCTCGAACATGTGAGACTGAATGGAAACGTCTTCCGCTGACAGTTTTAAATAAATTTAGGAGTGAAAACTTTCTCTTGCGCTATATAATAATATCCCGGCCATTAAAGTAGAAAAATGGCAAATGAGGTGGAGCGGCAGGCCATGGGAGATGGAAGGGGGCGGGTGTGAATGCCATGAAAAAGACGCGGTGTCAGAGGCTGCTGATAATGGGCTACGAGAGGGGTCTCTAGAGCTTCACTCACCAAGAATTCAGACCAAAGCATCGCGGTTCACTTTATATAGACCACAAGTGAGTAATGTGAATGTGAAAAGGAAGGATTTAAAAATGATATCTGCCCTTTAAAGTTCATGGTAGCTAAATTAGACAAAGACTGAATAAGTATAGATTGTTTGGAAAAGTGGTCATGAACCAAGGTATTCTTTTTTAGAAACCAATATTTAAGTTTAATTTGAATGAACCACATAACATCTGGAACAAGGTAAGCAGACCCATATAGAGATAACAAGAATGTACAGCAATATTTTGACCAAAATCAAACAGCATATCAGCACAGACCCCTCAGAGCAACTATCAAGCATGGCAATGGAAGGCTAATGATTTGGGCTTGTTTTACAACCGAGGAACCTTAAAGCTATAGAGTCAACCATGAAGATCTACCAAAGTAGTATAGAGTAGAGCAATAAGCTATAATATTAGTTTATTGTTATTGCAGTGTTTGTACATAAAATCAGCATCACAAGTAATTGAATAAAGATTAGCTAATTACTTGAAGAACATGCATTAAAGCTCACTATGTCAGCAATATGAGGTGGTGCTTGATTATTGCAGCAGAAAAAAAGCAGTTTCAGGGAAGTTTTAAAATGTTTTGGTAAAGACTAGAAATATGTTATTTTGTTAGCAAACCAAAGCCAGATTTGACTGCTTAATAAAACCCACTAACTGGGGTCAACGTCTACAATAGGCCCAGGACAGAGGACACGGGTAATTAGTGCAAGTCAAGCCACAAGCTACAATAGCATGCAGCCCTCCTCTAGAGTCACATGTGAGGCCGTCCTTCTGACAACTGAAGCTTTCTAATAACTGTCAGCCACAAAACAACATTCTCAAAGAGCAGATGTAAAAAAACAACATATTTATTGAGTTGCAATGGCTTAGCCAAAGCCCTGATTAAATTCTGGAGTGGGACCTTAAGGAAGCTGTGCAAAAATATAACGTCTGTGAACCAGTGGTGGGCCGTCAGGGCCTGCAGGGCCTTCTCTGCTGGCCTAAAAATATCTCAATCACAGACTGATGTTAATTATATTTTGTCCATGAATACGTATTAAATAATTCCAAATGGTCTGTCTGCTTCCTTTCATTGCTGGCCCCCTGGTTGCGCTGCTGCCAGATGTGTATTTTCATATTTAAGCATTTAACCAATCACATTTCAGCCGCTATTTGTTGTCAGGGTCAAAGAAATCTGCCTGGAGGCCTTCACAATCAGTTCTGCGGGCCCTGTAGCATAAAATAAGTGTCCATCAAACTGTTGCTTCAACCAATCAGATTTTGAGTTGGCGACACCAAGGCCCTGTAGCAGGCGTACGGAAACGTCAGCGTATTCACACGCTTTGATTGGATAGTCAACGAGTGTGCTAGCCAGAGCTAGCAAACTGCATCTGTAGCGAGCTGCACAAGCAAAGATATTGTTGTGTTGATTTAATAGCTGTTTTGTCAACCCACAATGGGTGAAGGAGGAGAAGAAATGGATTTGGTTGGAGATTTACTGTCAAAGCCATTTTCAAGACGGACGTTTCAAGAAAAGCTGGACATTGTTAAGCAAGGTCGGGCCACTCCGAAGCTAGCAAGCCTGTCACAGCGGGGAAAAGGATTTGTCCGCCACTCTCAGTCTACTAACTACGAGCGGTACTCCTGGCTCACAGGCTCCGAGGAACGCTGCAAATTGTATTGCTGGGAGTGCTTGTCATTTGCCACTGATCGACATGGTGTTTGGAGCCACACTGGATTTGTAAATTTGACTTGCCTAACCAAGGCAGCAACGCGGCATCAAAGCACTGGCGGACACTTACAAGCAACGGTGCGTTCCAAAACGTTTGGGGAAACCAGAGTGGATCTACAGCTGAGCGAGCAAGTGCGCAGGGAAACGGAGCTCCACAACGAAAAGGTGAAGAAAAATAGGGAAATCTTAAAAAGACTGATAGACTGTCGTTTTTTTGGGCAAGCAGGAACTTTCATTTCGGGGGCACGATGAAAGCGCTGCATCCAAAAACAGGGGAAACTATGTGGAGCTTCTTTCTCTCATTGCTGAAAGCAACACGGATTTACATTAGCACCTGTCCACTAATGAAGTAAAGACCTGATCACTGCTATTGCTGAAGTGATGGGGGAAGAGATCAGAAGGGAAGTTAATAAAGCACCGTTTGTCTCTGTTATGGTGGATGAGACGACAGACACGAGTAACGCAGCGCAGCTCGCACTGGTTCTGCGTTATGTAACGGACACAGGTGTCAGGGAGCGCTTTGTCACATTTGAAGATGTTACCAGTGGGAAGCGAGCCGATGACTTTGCAGGTTTTTGGTGGAAAATGAATGTCTGGGTAAAGTTGTGGCTCAGTGTTTTGACGGTGCAGCGGTCATGTCTTCTGGATTAAATGGGGTGCAGGCTAAAGTTAAGGAGAGAGCACCTTTGGCTTTATTCATACACTGCTATGCACATCGGCTCAATTTAATATTGACTCAGGGGGCCTCAAAGCTTAAAGAATGCAAGATCTCTTTCGCCCACCTCAATGGCCTTGCTGCATTTTTTCTAGATCGCCTCGGCGCACGCAACTACTGGACGAAATCTGCCAGCGATGGTGTGGCACCAACACGGTGGCAGTACACATCCAGAGTGGTCCATACAGTCTTTGAGAAGAGAGATGCTCTAAAGCAGGGATTCCCAAAGTGTGGTGCGCGAGCTGAAATCTGTAATGGCGGTTTGACAGTGTTTTTTCCCCCACACCATAAAGACGTGTAAATAATCATTTCCTTTGTGGAAACAAAAATCAAAACAGCAAATTTAATAAATAAATAAAATGTATTGACATGAAAATCTGTTTATTTTAAAAAGTGTTGTTCTACACTTCATCGTAATATGAATTTATCTTCTTCTACGCATTGTGCTTCAATGCGTAGAAGAAGCAGCTTGTGCCTCTACTTCATTCATTCTGGCAAATATGCTCAGTTGGCTGAAACCAGGGAATCGGAGGCAACAGGTGAGTGAATTGCAAACCATTGACAAATGTCTCTCCAACTCTTTCCTCGCTTCACGTCGTGTACGTCAGTAGAGGGACAATTGAATTCGGGCCAAAAGTTTTTACAAGCTTAAATTGAGCGACCAGTCTCTCTTTCGATCGCCCAGCGCCTCCAACCAGCGCTGCTCCTGTTGGGGTGACTCTGAATCTCTACCAGCACTGACGCGCATGACTCGCCCACCCCCCGCTGCAGCCTCCGCGATTTACTGACTCTTCATGCACAGAGCTGCAATACGTTTCACTGAGAGTCAGACAGGCACAGTTCATTTTACAGATGCGGTTTTAGCGCATATTCAGACAGGGACAAACCGAGGGTGGGGCTGAGGGGAGCTGAGGTGTGTTGCCCTGGGCGTGTTTACCTGCTGAATGTAGCCACTGTAAAAGTTTTTTTCTCTGATTAATAACATATTTATGGAGCGCTCTGTTATTGTTACTCTGGTCTGCAGCTCTCTCTCTCTCGAGCGCGCGCGCGTCATCGGACACAAATCAAAGTTCTTCTTGTTTGTAAATTGTGACTCAGATTAAGAAGCTGGTGCACAAAAAAAGTGAGAACAACACAGGTAGATCATCAGTTTAATCCTTTGCTTCAGAGACGTTTCAGGTTGTGGAGGTGTGGCCGATCTGGGCATCTCTTTCTTTCTCGCTCCAGGCTGAGCCTCTGATGCACCTGCAAAAGCCTCAGGATTATGTTGTGGATGTTGCAACTTTATTGCAGTTTAATTCAAATTATGTTCTAATTTTATTCCCACAACTTTTGTTAAGATGGTTGAATTGATGTAACTGCAACAGAATTTTTTATTTGGGGGGGGGGGGGGTGCGCCAAGCCGGTTGTGACACTGAAGGGGGTGCGCGGCTGAAAAAGTTTGGGAACCCCTGGTCTAAAGGAACTGTTTCATCACATTCTGGAGCATCATGATGAGGACTCTGTGCGCTGTGCTGATGGATTTAAAGCACGTCTGGATGATTTTGAGTTTTGTTTTTTGCTTCACACATTTAATGGCATTTTGAGTACTCAGACGTGCTCTTTTCAATACTACAGGACAAAAAACTGGATGTACAGTTTTGTCTGGCAAGGGTAAAGGAGTTTTGTGACACCGTTGAGCGAGAGAGGAGCCGATACGAGGAAATCTACGAGGCTACTGAACGCGCCGCGGGCGCTCCGAGCGCACGAAGAGGTCCAGCGTAAGATCCTCGCGCGCACTACCGCCAACTCCACGGCAGGATTCTGGACAATATTATTTGCCAGACACAGACCAGATTTCAAGACCACAAAAAGCTGATCTTTGTCACCCTCCTCGACCCCCAGAAGCTTCGCGATTACCAGAAAAATGCCCCGCATGCAGCCTTTTCCAGCTTAGCACAGAGCCACGGACCACTTTTCGATCTGCCTCGGCTAAGAACAGAACTGACTGTGATGTATGCCATGCATGATTTAGCAGGAAAATCTCCCACTGATCTCCTTGACTTCCTTCAGCAGAAAAATCTGAATGAGAGCGTGAGGCAGCTATACACATTTGTGTGTTTGGTGGTGACCATCCCCGTGTCTACTGCTGCTGTTGAACGGACATTCTCAGGCCTTAAGCGAATTAAAACTTACGCCAGAAATACGACAGAGCAGGCTCGACTCTCAGCATTATATTCAGCTTCATGGCGATAGAAAAGGACTTCCTCATGGAACTGAAACGCACGGATAATCTGCACGACAGAGTTATTGAAATCTTCTTGAGGAAAGAAAGGAGGATGGATTTTGTGTACAAATAATCAGGATTTTTGCTATATTCCTAAATAATATTGCAATTTTATCAGGTTATTTTTGATGCTTTTTTTATGTGTGTCGCAGCTGTACCTGCAGTAGAAGTTTTATAGCCATAAAATAGTTATTGAGGGTTGGATTGATTCAGACGTAGCACTACAGAAGGCCTAGGTGTGAAATGCACGGCCCGCCACTGCTGTGAAGCTCATTTAACCGAAGCAATGTTGTGACACTGTTTACAGACTGATGAACCTACACAGGAAGCAGCTACTTCAGCTTGGTGCTGATAAAGGTGGCTGTGCAACCTGCTGAATCGTGACGGGCAATTTGTTTTCTACACAGGTTTTACAATCTAGCTGCTTCTTTGTTTAGTAAAGAAAATTAAATAACCTCATGTGTGTTTTCCCCTTTTAGGTCAGATCACATTGTTTAACCTGGGTTACGGGTCAGATCATGGTTATATCCTGACCCGTAAGTATATATGACTACATAAACTACCCCTTACCTGGATGGGGCCTTTTTTAGCGTCCTGTGTTTCACACAAGCCATGTCGCAGGATGGGTTTCCACAAAGGTGAAGCCTGAACGTGGGACATTTTTCCTGGTGGAAGCTCCTTCACACTACGGATCTCTGGAGAACAGCGGAAACCACAAACGGAACTGTTTTAATTTATCCTTAAAGGTCAGCTGAACAGTCAAACACAAAGCATCTAAACAAATACGACAAGAAAGCACCAAAAATGTACTTCACGCAGTCTCACCATAAGGGGATTTTAGTGCCAGGGTTCTGGATGCGAGGCGACCCATGAGGCGGGCCACCAACAGCTGCAGGTCTGACATCCAGGAAATGGTAATATCTGGCAGACCCAGCGCTGTCACTGTGAACTTGTACCCCCACTCATTATTGCTGCTATCAGAGTGGAACAAGAACTGCAGCTGGGGGCCTGCATCAAATGTCACCTTCTGCAGGAGCAAAGAGACAGTCCTGTTAGAGGATAAAGTGAAGACAGCTGTCCATGCTGGGATGAGCGCTTGGCTGAGAGTCACCTACCTTTGGCCATTTCTCGCTTCCAACCTTCATATCGTAGCGTACCTTCCCCCCTCTGGAATCAGTGAATTCTAGATAGTCGTATCTGTGAAGTTCAAGTGAGACACTGAGTTAAGATGCTCACTAAGAGTTTCCTAAGGACTATATCATGAGGTGTTACTGTGCATCAGTGACCTCTTCTCTGTCTCGCAGCGTTCGTCAAACTCCACCTCGAACGAGGTTGCGCCGGGGCAAGCGAAGACGGTGGTCTCATGGCGGCTGTTCTCGTAGTTGTGAGGAGACTCCATGTTCCAGGTCCTGAGCACGACTGGCTTCTGGGGCTGGTGTGCGCTCTCTTGATCCTCCTGCATGTTTCAGTCGTTGGAACGAGCACAAACACAAGGCTAAATTAAATTTCCACATCTGGAGAGGAAAAATCTATTCAACAACAAATACGGGACGATAAATGTCAATAATATCACGCTAAAACTTAGGATGCATTTGCGCCTATTATGTTCCTACGCTGGACTTTGAGCTATAATGAGCTGACCTTAGAGAAGATGTCTCCTGTATTACTGGACAGTCTTTTGAGAAGCTCGACCAGTGAGGAGAAGCTCCTCAGCAGCACACTGTGGGGGATGTCCAGCGAACACAACTCCAGCAGGAAAATCATCTGCCAGGAGCAGAACAAATGTTGGCTGAATGGCTCCATGAAATCAGCTTGGTAATTGTGCAAGGGAGCAATTAAAATGAATGAGAGCAGAATGCATTACCAGCTGTCTGAAGACTGTGGCCAGGATAGAGCTGCCCAGTTTGTCTGTAATGTGACTACTGGTGAACCTTTCCAGCAGGGAACCCAGCACGGCTTTGATACTTCCCAGGAACTGATCCACATCTAGAGAAAGGGTTTACCTGATTAAACCGTGCTGCATACCCTTAGAACCATCGGTACCTTGGAAAAGCACGGGGGGAGTGGTGGACTAGTTGTTAGAGCAGCGTGTTGAGCTCTGAGAAGGTTGCAAGTATCCATCCCCACAGACTGCCACCGTGGGTCCCTGAGCCAGAACCTTAACCCCTGATTGTTCCCTGGGCGCTGAAAGCTGCCCACTGCTCCCTAAGGGATGGGTTAAAGGCAGAAAACTCATTTCTTTGGAATGAAACATTGCAATGACAAGATTTCTTCTTCTTCTTCTTCTAAGTATTCATTACTGTTTATCTAGTCCACATTTTGTCCTGTCACAACTTCAGTGTATTTTATGTTACAGATCAGTGTAAACTGGTGTTTGATTGTCAAGTGAAAGGAAAATTATGCATGGTTTTTAAAATGTTTAACAATCTGGGAAGAGAAGCTGTTGGACGCTGCAACAGGTCTTAGGACTTGGGCAGAGGTCCAACATCCAGCAGGACAATGACCCTAAACATACAGCTACAAGGGAACGGTTCAGGATTAAAGCACATCTAGAATGGTTCGGTCAAATAGCAGACATGTCTGCAGCAAGTCTAGGAAATCGCTGTTTCCACATGCTCTCTAACCAATCTGACTGATCTATTAGGTATTTAAAGATGGCTAAAATTGTTTGACAAAATGAGTGCACAAAACCAATCGCAGCTTTAAAGCTGTAATTGCAGATATAGGTGGTTCTACAATGATAATCATCATCATCATCTTTATTTGTCATTGCAACATGAACTTTGTCCTCTGCATTTAACCCATCCCCCTGGGGGGCAGGGGGCTGCCACTGTGCGGCGCCTGGGGACCATTCTGGGGCTACGGGTCCTGCTCAGGGAGCCAAAGTGGCAGTCTGTGGGAGTTGAACCCAGAACCTCCAGGGCACAAACATAATACTCTAACCACTAGGCCACCACCCCTAGACAAATCTCATTTTCCCTGCAGGTTGCCACCACGTCATTGCCATCACATATAATCCCGATAAAATACATTAAGGTGTGTGGTTTTAATATGAAACAATGTGGAAGTGCTATGAATATGTTTGCACAGCCCTCTACTGCAGCCTTTAATAAAGCAGCCCTGTCTTAGAAATCCAAGCCCGTTGACATGGCTCACATTTCAGAAGGATCTCTCTGGCCAGCTGGGATGCAGCGGGCGTGGACGTTCCACCTTTGAGCTGCAGGTGGCACCAGGAAAGCAAGCTGCCCTGCAGAGCCCAGAACAAGGACAGCAACACCGTCCTGCTGGCCCCGGTCCTTCCATCCGCCATCATAGCCTCACACTGAACGACGGGGGCGACATTTCACAACAGAGAGCAGAAAGAGCAGATAGTTCCAGCACACTGACAACTGATTTCCAAATCTAATTGAAATAAAAAAGGAAAACTTCCATTGACCTCTCTGGATGCGACCAGCAGCAGCAGCGTCTCCATCACCAGCAGTATGGGGCTGATGTTGAAGTCTGAGGGAGCTCCTTTGGGGGGCAGCAGGAGAAGACCGCTTGGATCCTGGTTACTGTGCAGAGAAAACTCACCTGTTACAGATCTATTCAGTCTGAGTGAAGAGATGGAGAAAAGTGTGTTGAGACATTCATTTTTACCTGAAATAATTACAAAGCGATTCAAACGTCACCTTCACAGACTCTGGCTGATCGTCTTCAGTTATATTTTTCTACAAAGCACCAGATAAGGATTACTAAAGCTGAAGTGGGACAGTACAGACATAAGATTAACTTTCTAAGTGAGTCAAACTTACCATCATGTGAAAGAGTTTGTCGCGCCTGTTGAGTTTATCAGGGAAGAAAACCGCTGCTCCATTAAGAATGGCCTTAACAGCTTCCTTGTGCAAAATGGCTTCCATTACCGTCTCTCCCTCTGGGCCGTCCACAACTGAAACACAGCAATCATGGCTGACGTGCACCGACTATTGGTGATCCATAACATTAAGATTCTTTCTCAGTAGTGGGCCCTGACAGCCATGATGCTGGCGCCCAGCCCCAACGTGACTTTGACTCTTTGACCCTCCGGCTAGGTGTGTTCAGGGGCCCTGAGATGACGAACACGGGAGAAGCAGCATCTTTTGCCCATGAAACCTTTATAAAAACAGTTGCAGGTCCTTACTGTGACAGAGGTGAGTGTAGAGATCCAATACAGCCTTAGCAGAGAGACTTTGGGGATCTTCACTGCGGACCGTAGATGGACCTGCTGCAGCCGAGGCCCCTTCCTCGGGCCCTTTACTGTCCTCTGTGTCCTGGGGCTCCACAGGGTTGGGCAGCATGGGGAAACAATTCTGCATCAGCTGAAGCAGGAGGACTCTGCTCTTCAACACCTCCTCTTCCTCTCTGAAACCCAGAGATACACACCCTGTTCAGTCATGATCACGCCTGTACTGCTGTTATAACAGTGTTTACTAGGGAAGCACCAAGAAATCAGCTCTGTTACTGTTTTAGTCTTTTGAAGAGTCCTGTTCACTCTGTGAGGGAACATGCTAGATCAGGAAAGGTTGCTATAGTATAAGAAACCCCAGGTGTTAGAAGAGTCTAGATTCTCAAAGGAATGCCCACTAAAGCTCCTGTAAGCAATGCTAAACGCACCGATTGGCAATATAAACTGTTAAATACCCCCTAAATGTCAAGTCTGGGATCATTTTGTGTTGGTTTTTAAATAATAAAGAGCTTTGCAACACTGGCTGCTGTCTCTTACACACTGCTCCTAATGTAGAAAAAATGTCTGATCAATCACAGAGAGGCTACAATAAATGAATGAATGGTTTAACAATAAAGACCAAAGCATACACTACAACAACAGAGACATCTGTTCTCTCCCACGGCCAAAACAATGTCATTTTGTTCTCTATGCCTTTGATTGAGAGGTCTTACAGCTTGTTCTTGAAATATGCTCTAAGCAGAACATTTGCAGCATGTCAGATAAATAGAGTGATTGCTCATACATTCAAAGTTTGTCTGTTGTTTACAAAGTAGGGAATTAACCACAAAATCCTCTGATTGGTGCATCTCCTGTGTTTGGGAATCATACAGCAGCAGCAGGAATTTGATCACTCACATCTCCCTGAGTTTATTGTAGAAGCTCCAGAAAAGGCTAAGGCTGAGACCACTGAAGTCCAGAAGATACTTTTGTCTGAAGTGTGGAGCATCCTGCAGAAACAAGTGCAGATGGTTACTCAGAGTCAATCTGATGTACAAGTATAGATGCTGCAATGCCTGGTTAAGGCCACTAGAGGGCAGCCATCCTGAATATGATGAAAATAAATGAGCACTGAAAAAGGGAAATCACAATTTCTGATACAAGACGATGACCAAACATGGAAATGCCTGTCAGACGGTAAAAAATATGAACACAGTTCTCTTTGGACATGAAAGGTTGTTTACAGAGTGTATCTATTTACCAGAATGTGGTTTAGTGTTTCTTTGTTTTAAAAGCGCAGCGTTTTGTGGAAAGGGAGATTTCACATGGACATACAGTGCTGTTCAAAAGTCTGGGGTCATCCTCCACATCTTTATATTCTATCTGCAATCAGCCAGACTCTCTCTTAATGCGGTCAGGATCAATCGAGATCCAGGCTTCCTGGAAACCCTGCAAACGTTTTCCTGGGAAAACTATTCGTCTCATTTCTGCTAAATGTTTTCAGATAATGGATGTTTTTTCTGTTATGATACATTGAAAATTGACTATACCACAAATGCAGCCTAAGTCCACCACGCAGCGCCACGTTACCATGTCTCGTGTAAGCTGCTGTATGAAGAAAAGCGTCTTGGTTAATAGACAAAGACCCGTGACGCCGTTATGATCAAGGCTCTCTCCCGGTCCGCTGAGGTCGTCCAGGTCGACGAGCCTCTCTGTGCCGGGGCACAGGTAGCCGCTGAAGCTGAGATTCTGCACACCAAGCCGCTCGGCTGAGTCCTGCCTGGTGCACAGGAACTTCACCATCAGGAACTAAGACCACAAGAAATCAGAACAATAAGACGCTGAGACTACACAAGCAATTTAGAGTAAACAGTACAAAAAAGTTCAATGAAGAGAAGGAGATTGGGAGGCAAAGAAAAAGTGTCGAAAAGGAAATAAAAAGGTTCAAACGATATCAGACTGGCTAGTACCTTTGCGACGCGACACTGCTGCAGCTTGATCTCCACGTCGTTCCAGTCCTCTTCAAGCTCAAACCAGCCAATCGGCTCATCCTCAGTCTGCACTGAAATCCTCCCACTGCAGGAAATGGGATTTAAGGAGAGACTTAAATCATCCAAAAATGTTGGAATATTGGATAAATGTAACCAGGATAAATACAAAAAGCAGTTTTCAACTGATGATTTTTAGAGGGAAAAAGCTATCCAAACCAACTTGACCCTCCAGGAGAGTAATTGACCCATTGCTGAATCATGAATTTACAAGGGTTATACTACATTATTTTTAGAAAGCTGAGCTCTATTTCACAAGCCAAACCCAGTGCTGGTTACTAGCTGACTTGCAGATAAAGTAATGATTTAAATAAAACCTCTCTGATGGCTGAAAGATCCCAACAAGCAACACATCATCCAAAAACTTTAAAGAGGGTAGAAATATTAAGCCATTGACATCCATCAGTCTGTAAAGGCTTGTAGAGATATTTCTACCACAGAGAATAATCCACATTATCCACTATTGGAGAAAACATGCAGCGGAGGTGAACCTTCCCAGGAGAACCCGGTCAACCAAGACTACTCCAAGAGCTTCTCAGCAATTCCACCAGGAGGCCACAAAACAACATCTTTGCCCTGCAGGCTTCACTTCCTTACTTGAGGTCAGAGTTCGTGGTATAACAATAAGGAAGAGAGACTGGGAGAGTCTGAAGGCCCAAAGCACCACTGACTGAAAAGAACATAAAGACCCACGTCACATTTGCCAAAAAAACCAGCCTGATGATCCCCAGGCCTCTGGGGGAAATATTCTGTGGACTGTTGAGAGAAAGCTGAAGCGTTTTGGAAGGTGTGTCAGGTTACATCTGACTTCTAACTACCACAGCATTTTTGAAACAGATCAACACATAGTCAGTCAATCATGGCGGGAAGGTTGGGACTTGAAGGAGTTTTGATGGGATGGTGAACTTTGCTCTTTTCCAGAGCCTTAAGCCCAATCACGCCTTGGTTCTGCAGCAGGACAATGATCCAAAGCGTTGTAGCAAGGCCACCTCTCAGTGACTCAAAAATCAAGTTCTGGGGTGGCCTAGCCAAAGTCTGGACATTAATCCAATTTAGGTACTGTAGTATGACCTTAAACATGCCGCCCATACTCAAAAACCCTCCAACATCACTGAATTTAAACATTTCTGCAAAATAGTGAGCAAAAAGTCCTTGGTGGTGATTTTAAAGACTCCCTGCCAGTTATAGTAAACTCTTGGTGCCAGTTGTTGTTGCTAAGGGCGGCACAAGGATTTATTGGGTTCACTAATAAATTATTACTTTTTCCAGGCTGGTTTGGATAGCTTTTCTATTTCATCCCTACTGACCGCCAGAGGCGGTGCTTTAAGCACTGAATGATCATTCTTGCGCATGCGCAGGTCGAGTACTAATGACAACAAAGTCACCTGTGACCTGCCGTTGACCCACGTGATTCTATATAGTCACGTGGCACCCGGCGTTCAATCCCTTCGTTCTTCTCGCGCGCAGGTTTGGTCGTGTGAAGCTGACTGCTTCTGTGTGTACCACGTGCTAACCTAGCTGCTTGTTGCTAGTAGCCCCGCGACCGGGTTTGGTCGGAGCTGCGGGTAAGTTTCGCCCTCCAGGGGCTGCACAAGCTGCTTTCACCTTACCAGGTTTGCAGTCGCCGCGACATGAACTGGTAAGTTTTGTTCTTTTCTCAGCAGTAGTTTACTACTCGCGTTGATTTACCACGGTAATTTTGTGTCTCTTTTAACTCACCAGTAGCGTTTTCTGCTCGCGTTGAGTTCTCTATAAGTTTGTTGCTGACTCACCAGTAGCGTTTTCTGCTCGCGTTGAGTTCTCTATAAGTTTGTTGCTGACTCACCAGTAGCGTTTTCTGCTCGCGTTGAGTTCACCCTTGGTTAACAAGCGTACTCGCTGGTGGCGTTTCTGCTCACGCCGAGTTCGAAACCTCTAAGGGAGTTTCCCTACAACGGAGTTGCCAGTGGCGTTTCCTGCTCGTGGTTACTTCTTGTTGGTAGCGGGCTGATCACGCCTTCAGCAATATGATGCTGGAAAATTTGTGCTGCTCGACCTGTCTGGCTCCGCTTCAGCCCGACGACGGGCATGATTTGTGTCCCTCCTGTCTTGGTGTGGAACATCTCCGGGAGGCGCTGTCGGATGACGCCTGCCCCAACTGCTCCGTCATGCCCCGGTCGGTCAGGCTGGATCGGTTGGCTGCGCTGCAGCAGCCTACCGACTGGGCAGGCGCTGCGCCGCATAGTCTGTTGCCACCGGGGAAGGCGATGTGCAAACGGCCTACTGTGGCTGCACCTTTGGTGCCAGCAAAACGAGCCAGACGGACCGATGCAGGGAGGTTGGATCATCTCACTACTGAGCTGGCCCAAATGAAGGCCCTTCTCCAGTCCTTTCAGGCTGGTGGTGATCGCAGCGCGGCTCTCCCTCTAGAGCAGGATGAAGCATCAGTCACTGATGACGATGCTATTTCTGTGGCGGCCTCTGGCACCCACTTCTGTGAGGACCTCCCGGAGCTGGGCTCCGGGGCCTCCGGGTCTGACTCCATTGCCTCCCAGGAGAATACGGGGGAGTCTGTGACAGCCACCATCCGAACGGCTCTTGCCCGTTTACATATTGATGTTCCTCAGACCCAGCCTGCAGCTTCCAGCGCCTTTTTTAAGCGCAGTAGATCAGAGACTGCCTTTGTGGTTTCTCCCTCGGGGAGTATATACGGGAGCTACATGCTTGCTGGTCAGACACCAAGGCGCTTTCACATCTGACAACAGATGGCAGAGTACCGGCAGCTATGCAGGTGGCACCCAGGGTTGGCTTGGGGCAGATGCCAGCGATGGAACCTGGCATTGCCTCTCTTATTATTCCACCTGATGAGGTTTTGCGGCCCAATGCTCGTTGTCCGCGCCCTCAGTGTCGTATTACTGACGACCTTCTCTGCAAGGCCTATGACTCTCGGGCCCGCATGGGCCGGATTGGGAACTCTCTCTCCCATCTTATGTTGGCCCTGTCTTCCTCCCTGGAGTCTGTTCCACTGGACCATGCCACGCAAGGCCTGGTTGATGCATCTCTGCAGGCCTTTGCCCTCATGACTAGGGAGCTTGGACGCACACTGTCCACGCTGGTTCACGCTCACCGCCAGGTCTGGTTGGCACAGTCGCCTCTTACTGATCCTTGTAGGAGAACCCTTCGGGCACTGGCTGTCGTTCCGGGGGAACTTTTTGGCTCTGCAGCACTGGACGCCTTGGACCGTACAGCTCAGGCCTCTAGAACAAGGCAGCAGCTGGCAGGCCTTCAAAGACACGATCGCCAGCCAGTCCGCACTTGGGCAGCTGCGGGTCCTTCACGGAGGCCCTCACGCCCATCTCCTTCCATTGAACCACAGGGTCTGGTACCAGCCCAGACATCGGTCCAAAGACCTGCTCCAGGTCACGGAAACCGGGCTCAAGACCTAACTGGGGCAAGGTAATTTTGTTCCTTTCGAGCCACGCAGTCTGGTCGGCGTCCTCCCAAGCCTTCAAGGGGCCGGGGGGCCCGCAGATGACGCCTTAGGGCCTGCGGTCGGGTGTTTTACCCCAGGACAGCTCGGATTCTGGGCTGCCCACACCCCAGATGTGTGGGTGTTGTCCACACTGTCCAGGGGGTACCGTCTTCAATTCCGCCGCAGGCCACCCGTCCCTGGCCGGGTCAGGATGACTGTGATCCGCGACCCGGTGAAGACACAGGCACTGAACCAAGAAATCTGCACCTTGCTGGCCAAGGGCTTGCAGGTAAACCTGGAGAAAAGCAGTCTGACTCCCTCACAGTGTCTTCCTGGGCATTGCCATGGATTCTGTCTCAATGACTGCTCGCCCGTCACCCCGGCGGGTGAACAGCGTATTGAGCATCTTCCCGGAATTCAGGCGTGGCATGGCACCACCCCTTGTGTGGTATCTTCCCCTTTTGGGCATGCTCACAGCCGCATCCGCCGTAGTGCCCTTGGGACTGCTGTCATTGCGGCCCCTCCAGATGTGGTTGAACAGCTTGAGTCTGGACTCCACATGGAACACTCATCGTCTCAGACGACTTCGGGTGGGGCCTCAGTGTCTTCAGTCTCTGTCCCAGTGGAGGGTGAGGGCGTTTATGACGGCAGGGGTCCCGCTCGGCTCCCTCCCGTGTCATCGGGAAATTGTGTTTACGGATGAATCCTCCATGGGCTGGGGTGCAACCTGGCGGGATCAAATGGCACAGGGGAAATGGTCCCAGCGGCAGAGCAGGGAACACATCAATGTCCTGGAATTAAAGGCTGTACTTCTGGCTCTTCAGAGCTTTCTCCCTGGCTTGCAGGGAAAGCATGTGCTGGTAAAGTCAGACAACACTGCTGTGGTTTTTCACATCAACCACCAAGGGGGTACCAGGTCAAGGAAACTATTGTGTTTGACTCAACAGCTGCTAACCTGGGGAGCTCCGTACTTGGCCAGCCTCAGAGCAGCCTACATCCCCGGGCCAGAGAACGTACCAGCAGATTTTCTATCTCGCCAGAAGCCGCTTCCAGGAGAGTGGAAGCTTCACCAAGAGGTAGTGGAGTGCATTTGGAAGGTCTTCGGCAGGGCGGACGTGGACCTCTTTGCCTCAAGGGACGCATTTCACTGTCCCCTTTGGTTCTCC
Source organism: Fundulus diaphanus (assembly GCA_037039145.1). Lineage (NCBI taxonomy): Eukaryota > Metazoa > Chordata > Actinopteri > Cyprinodontiformes > Fundulidae > Fundulus > Fundulus diaphanus. Next base: position 3,510,458 of record CM073136.1, read on the forward strand.
TTGGACGACAGCAGCCCTCTGGGCCACGATGCGCTGGCACACGATTGGCCCCGGACCCTCCTTTATGCCTTTCCACCATTCAGTCTGCTTTTCTCTCCTAAGGGTACGCCAGGAAGGGCTCAGGGTCCTGCTGGTAGCCCCCTTCTGGCCAGCGAGGACTTGGTTTCGTCTACTGCACGAGCTCAGCTCCGGCTCGCCAATGCGTCTCCCCTGCAGGACGGATCCCTCTTCTCTCCCAGCTGGGGGTCAGATTTTGCACCCCAAACCGGACCGGCTCCAGCTCTGGATCTGGCCCCTGCAAGGCTAGGGTCCACTTTCTCGAGATACACTGGGTCAGTAGGGCATACAATGGCTAATGCATGGGCGCCATCCACACGAGCTGTCTATGCCAACAAGTGGGCGCTCTTTGCAACCTGGTGCCGTAATAAAGGACAGGACCCGGTGCAGTGTTCAGTCTCTGACATACTGACCTTCCTGCAGGAATTGCTGGATCTGGGGCGGTCTCCGTCTACCTTAAAAGTATATGTAGCCGCCATTTCCTGTCGGCATGTCGGGCTGAATGGTTGCACGGTGGGCCGAGACAAGGACGTTGTGCAGTTTATGAGAGGTGCTCGGCGTTTGCGTCCACCCAACCGCCCTGTGGCACCGGCATGGGACCTTTCTCTGGTGCTTGAGGCTCTTCGATCCCACCCATTTGAGCCCCTGGCATCAGCAGACCTGAAATGGCTCTCACTGAAGACAGCGTTCCTTTTGGCGATGGTTTCAGCAAAGCGTGTGGGTGAATTGCAGGCTCTCTCGATGCCCGAGCCCTGCTGCTGGTGGAATCCTGATGGGTCAGGTGTTACACTGTGGCCTGACGCAGCGTTCATTCCTAAGGTGTCACTGGCGGCGGACAGTAACCAGCCACTCCATCTTGCTCGGTTTGACACTGGATGCCCCTCCGAACCACTGTGCCCTGTTCGTGCCCTTGAGGCATATATCAATGCCACGGCATCCTTCCGAAAGACAAATAGCCTTTTTGTTTGCTACGCTGGCTCACGGAAAGGTCAGGCACTTTCTAAGCAGCGACTTGCACACTGGGTTGTGGATTTGATCTCCAAGGCGTATGCCTTGCAGGACCAGCCACTGCCGACAGGAGTGAAGTGTCACTCTACAAGGGGCATGTCGACATCGTTTGCTGCCATGACTGGGGTGCCGTTGGATGTTATATGCCGCGCGGCCTCCTGGAAATCACAGAGTACCTTTACTCGGTTTTACAGGGCGTACAGGGCATACATCTACAACACATTAGGTAGATGTTCCTCGAATGTTGCTGATTCCTCGTGACCTTGTTGACATAAGTCATCCAGTGCTTAAAGCACCGCCTCTGGCGGTCAGTAGGGATGAAATAGAACGAGAGTTACGTATGTAACTACGGTTCTATGAATCCCGGATGACCGCCAGAGTGCCTGGTCCCTCGGAATCTCTGCTTTTCACGAGAAGATTGAGGGATTGAACACCGGGGACCCACGTGACTATATAGAGTCACGTGGGTCCCCGGCAGGTCACAGGTGACTTTGTTGTCATTAGTACTCGACCTGCGCATGCACAAGATTGATCATTCAGTGCTTAAAGCACCGCCTCTGGCGGTCATCCGGGATTCATACAACCGTAGTTACATACGTAACTCTCGTTTTCCTCCTCAATAGGGCTGCACAATATATTATATATTCTGTTTCTATAAGTGTTTTTAATATTGGGTCTGCTTCTTATCATTCTGAGTCTCACCAGAATATCATCATGGTTACATAATAACAATAAAGACTCTTGATTCTTGAAAAGAATTCAGTGTCTTCACTCAGACTTTGTCAGCAAATGAAAACTTGAAGCTTAATCAACAAATGACTATCAATCAATCAGAATTAGATTGTGTTGATCCATACTCCAACCAGCGTCCACCTAAACACTTTTTCTGATTAACTCATGAACTCGGTGCGCAGGCCTGAGGAGGACGGCTCAGCACGGAGCCCTGAGGGAGGATCATTTCCTCCTGCTCTCTCATCTGCAGCAGCATGAGATGCTGAGCCTGTAGCTTAATTATGGAAAGCAACGGCGTCTCTCAGAACCCGGTGCGGCTCCATTCTCTGCGCTCAGGAGAATCAGAACCAACGCACCTTTACTTTTGTTGTTGTTGTTTTTCCGCATGCGCAGAAGAACAAAACTCCTGCGGTTGTTTTTGGCAAATTTAAGAACTCTGGGAACATCAGAGAGTTTCTATCTTGAATAACGCTTGGTGCTAGTAAACGAAAGTCATAGTCGGATTATTTGATATTCAGCCATATAAAGGGCGCATTCGGTAATACTTTCTCTTAATCTAAACACATTTGGATGTGCGCATGTAAACATAGCTACTGTCATTCATGAGCTAACAAGCAAACATCTGCATCAAGCATCAGATATTGTAATGACTTCTCCTGCTGTTGAGCTCCCTTCACTACTCTATGTCGTTTACGCTCCTCTATCATCTTGTGGTGCTCTTGTGCCGTGTCAAATCAGTTGTGCACAGCTTGCGTGTTACTTATTGTCTTTGGCGTGTGAACTGCTCTCTATCTTTTGTACCTTGGCCCTGGCAAGGAGCGGGTAGAACTCGATTTCAAAGGCGGGACTAACAGAGTCAGCGTCAAAAGGTCAGAGCCAATCAGATAACTACGGACGTGACGCAAAAGACTCCAAGCAACTGGCTCCATTTTGTAATTGGTAGTCTGTGAAACATGTCATTCCATCCAGCAAACTCTCCAGTGAGCGATTTTTGCTGCTTCTGTCTAAAAACAATCGGAGGAAACATGGTGTACTCACATGTACTTTCCAAATTTTCCAAGGCACCCAGCCACAAAAGTCTATGGTTACAGAAAAGCGCTGCTGCATTATGGGTAATTCTGGCGCAGAGAGTTACGCATCATAAAGTCCCGCCTCCCGTGCTGTGATTGGTCCAATCTGTTTTAGACCGGAGAGTATGGGGCCTTACCAGACTGGCTGGCCAGGCTGTATCTTTTGAGGACTTAGTTGAAACTGTTTTCTGTGTTGTCATTTGTAGGATTTACTAAATTTCCTTTGAAAACCCCGCCAGCGCTCTGCCTGCGCCTCGTTCCGTTCAACTCGCTCTGCAGCCAGTTAGCATTGACAACGCTCCGCAGGTGAAGTAAAGGACTCTGCGACATGGCAAGCAATGCATTAATGATGGTGGTAGCATAACGCTACCACCATCATGTTTCACTGTGAGGATTATGTGCTCAGGTTTATGTGGAGTGCCCAAAGCTTTAGATGTTCTTTTTTCTCCAACAAACACTAAACTTCTCTACAGCTGTATTGCTGGCCAGTCTGTTCTGTTTCTTGGTCTTCAGGATGCCGTTAGATCTCTAATGTTCTCTAGCAAACCTCTGAGGCCTTTGAAGGACAGCTGGATTGAAGGACAGCTGGATTAGGTGTACACTTTTTAGATATTTACTCAGTTTTTATTTTTTTTAAATTGGAAAACAACATTTTACTTCAGCTTCGCAATAATGCAATAGTTTGTGCTGCTATTACATATAATTTCCATCCAATAGATTGAAATTAGTGTTTGTAAAAGGACAAAAGGTGACAAATTTCAAGAGGCGTGAAGACTTTTGTAAGGTATGTCAACATTAAAGAAAAATATAGAGCACAGAGAAATCCGTACCTGTCCTGTACAAACTCTTTGTAGTCCTTGTAGTTCCACGAGTCGTACTTTTTGAACCTCTTGAAATGTTTCTCTGCATCAAAAGAGTCCTCCTCCGTGTACGCAAACACCAAGCCGCATTTAGCTCCAATGGCTCCTTTTCGCACCTGATCACATAAACAGCGGTGAAAACATTTGGTATAGTCATCCTCTATGGCAGCATGTGTTTTCCAAGTTCTCATGACAAATGTGAAGTCGTGCTATCTTACTTTGATCTTCATCTGAGTGACCTGGAAGTTGCTCTGGTCCTCCGTGGACAGGATCACGCTGGCTTTCTTCTTGCCGCTTTCCGTGAGAAAACCTGGAGGGCGGAGCGAACAGCAACCGCATGTGACCACATGTTCATACCGACCTTCAGCTAAAGATTGAGTTTAGCTCGGCACTACCATCTCCAGTGGAAGACTCAGTGAGCATGTTCTCTGGTCCTGATTTCTCCTCTTTACTCTTGACATCACAGGCCTGCAGGTGAAGCTGAAGGGGCTTTCCTGCAGTGAGTCACAGAATGGTTCAAAAGCGTGATCATCTCCCCAGAAGTTACAGACACTCAGCTGTTGCTCCGGTCATGCATATGGTATAACGCACAAGTTAGAGAGATGAAGAATGAGACAAATTACCATTACAATAAAGCAATCGCAGCCTAACAGAAGCCATGGAGACGATGAGGGATGAGGCCTTGTACTTGGTCTGCAAATGACCGCTGATGCAGGACAGGGCCTGGAGTATTTTGGCCACGCTGCCTCTGGCCAGGGCAAAGGCCAAGAGAGTCATTTCTGCATCGGGGCTCACACAACAGCTGTAAAAACACACACACAAAAGAAAAGTCGAAGCATAAGAACTGCCCTACTGCAGCAGATAAAGATGGAAAGATGTGCATATAAATAACGGCAGTTTACTTTGCAATCCTGACGAGAAAGCCATCCACTTCCTCCAGAATGTTTAGGGAGAAGAACTTGGGGAACTCTGTGGATGATGGTGTTAGGGACAATGGTGGCATGTGTTGTAAGGCTTTCCTTGGAAAGAAACAGCAAAAACAAGCTGAGTTTGTGCATTTCACGTGCTTCTCCTAATTAATCAGCGAGGTGAAAATGTAAACACTACACTCCAAGCAGACACAGCTGCAACCTTCCTAAATCTGAGCCCTGTATCTTACTGTGTGCTTTGGAGGACAGTGTGAGCCAGAGCTGGGTTCGTCTCCATCGATGCGGTGACCAAAGAGGTGAGCAGAGACAGGTACCAGATGGCTGAAGCATCCGAGACCGACACCTCTTTACTCTTGGTGATCTGATAACCCAGCGTCTTCAATCCGTGAATGCGCGTGTCACACCCGTCACTCAGGCACCGCTTGATGTTGATTTGGACGTCTAGGATGAGTTCGGGAGAAAATGCAGTTAGATGCAACGGCCTCATCTAACGCTTAATAACTTAGGACAAGAAACACGAACCTGAGCAACGTTTTTAAATACAGAGCAAAGAAAACGACAACATTTAGCAGTTTTTTCTCATCATTCCCGCCGTGGCTGAGGCAGAAACGTCCTCATAAACTCTAAATTTTAACTCCGTGAGGCAAACTTTGGAGCAGATCGGACAGTCTTGTCTCCCCTCTCCGCTGCTGTCACCCTCCACTCCAAATTTTTGCGGGCAGAGAGAAGCTGGGCCTCATTTATTAGTTGGGAATCACATATTTTTCCCAGTGGATTATTGTATCCTTAAAATAATACAAACATTATTTGTATTTTTTGCTTTATTTCGGTTTTTATTTATAATGATTTATTTATGCTTTTATTTTTTACTGTTTCTTGCAGAATTCTTCAAAGGGTTAAGGTCACAAAGTAATGCTTCATTGCAGAGTGCACTGACGGCTGAAGGAGGGGCAGAAGCCACCCCCAGGAGGCGTTCACCACCTTCTGGCTACGCCGCGTCTGCGGAAAATTACGGAGCAGAATAGAGTGGAGCCCGGCTGAGCCGAGTAGAGCGGGCGGAGCAGGGTAGGGCCAGAGGAAACGCTGGTATGTCTCTACCAGCTTTGCTCATCTAGATACTGACACTTTTGTTCATTCTTGTATCCAAAAGTGTCCCAACTCTTTCAGATTGAATGGAGTGTGTGAAAATCAATTGCCAAGTCTTGTTAAAGATTCCCAGTTGGATTTAGATCCAGACCGACTGGGCCATTCTAACTCATGAATACACTTTGATCTAAACCAGGGGTCACCAACACGGTGCCCGTGGGCACCAGGCAGCCCCCAAGGACCACATGTGGCGCGCTCGAGTCCTTTCTAAAAGTAGCACCAGCCTCCAGAGAGCCGCATCTAAAATGTTATTTTATTCCGTTGCTCATCTTTGGAATCCCTCTTGCATTTACACTACCGTTCAAAGGTTTGGGGTCACCCAAACAATTTTGTGTTTTCCATGAAAAGTCACACTTATTCACCACCATACGTTGTGAAATGAATAGAAAATAGAGTCAAGACATTGACAAGGTTAGAAATAATGATTTGTATTTCAAATAAGATTTTTTTTACATCAAACTTTGCTTTCGTCAAAGAATCCTCCATTTGCAGCAATTACAGCATTGCAGACCTTTGGCATTCTAGCTGTTAATTTGTTGAGGTAATCTGGAGAAATTGCACCCCACGCTTCCAGAAGCAGCTCCCACAAGTTGGATTGGTTGGATGGGCACTTCTTGCGTACCATACGGTCAAGCTGCTCCCACAACAGCTCAATGGGGTTCAGATCTGGTGACTGCGCTGGCCACTCCATTACCGATAGAATACCAGCTGCCTGCTTCTGCTCTAAATAGTTCTTGCACAATTTGGAGGTGTGTTTAGGGTAATTGTCCTGTTGTAGGATGAAATTGGCTCCAATCAAGTGCTGTCCACTGGGTATGGCATGGCGTTTCAAAATGGCGTGATAGCCTTCCTTATTCACAATCCCTTTTACCCTGTACAAATCTCCCACCTTACCAGCACCAAAGCAACCCCAGACCATCACATTACCTCCACCATGCTTAACAGATGGCGTCAGGCATTCTTCCAGCATCTTTTCATTTGTTCTGCGTCTCACAAGCGTTCTTCTTTGTGATCCAAACACCTCAAACTTGGATTCATCCGTCCACAACACTTTTTTCCAGTCTTCCTCTGTCCAATGTCTGTGTTCTTTTGCCCATCTTAATCTTTTTCTTTTATTGGCCAGTCTCAGATATGGCTTTTTCTTTGCCACTCTGCCGTGAAGCCCAGAATCCTGCAGCCGCCTCTTCACTGTAGATGTTGACACTGGTGTTTTGCGGGTACTATTTAATGAAGATGCCAGTTGGGGACCTGTGAGGCGTCTGTTTCTCAAACTAGAGACTCTAATGTACTTATCTTCGTGCTCAGTTGTGCAACGCGGCCTCCCACTTCTTTTTCTACTCTGGTTAGAGCCTGTTTGTGCTGTCCTCTGAAGGGAGTAGTACACACCGTTGTAGGAAATCTTCAATTTCTTAGCAATTTCTCGCATGGAATAGCCTTCATTTCTAAGAACAAGAATAGATTGTCGAGTTTCAGATGAAAGTTCTCTTTTTCTGGCCATTTTGAGTGTTTAATTGACCCCACAAATGTGATGCTCCAGAAACTCAATCTGCTCAAAGGAAGGTCAGTTTTGTAGCTTCTGTAACGAACAAAACTGTTTTCATTTTTTTTTGTGTTAATATTTTTATTAGGAGGAAGAGAGACATTACAAACATAATTTAAACTGTAAATGACAAGGAATGCCATATCGAACATACATATATATATGAATAGTAAAATAGTAAAAGGCATACAATTTAGCTCCTGTGGGTTTTATTTTTTTTTTCCTTCGTTACAAAACTGAACAGGATACAATGTGTACAAAACTTAATAAGAACATAAAAAAGGGGGAAAAGAAATAAAATAAAGTAAAATAAATAAATAGATAGAATAAAAATAAGTAAATAAACAAAATTAAAATTAAGGGTGGGTGTGGGGTAGGGTGCATCACCTAATCTAGGAGAGGGGACTGAAGAGAATGAAAGAGTGTCATGAAAGGGCGCCATAAGTTATAGAATTCAGCAGAGTTGCCTTTCAATGAATATCTTATCTTTTCCAATTTTAGAAAAGACATGGTGTCTTTAAGCCACTGGCCGCAAGAGGGTGGAACTGTTAACTTCCAATGAAAAAGAAGACGCCGTCTTGCCAGTAAGGAAGTAAATGCTAAAATATCCAACTGGTTAGAAGTAAACTGTTTGTAGTCTTCCGGAAGCCCAAATATAGCAACATGGGGAGAAGGTTTGATGACTACTGAGAGTATTTTTGACATTGTATCAAAGTAGATTAGCCAAAAACTATGGAGTGATGGACAGGAATAAAACATATGAGTTAAATTACAAGAAGGTGCATGACATTTGTCACAATTGTCAGAGACAGAGGAAAGGAATTGAGACAGACGAGTTTTGGAGAGGTGAACCCTAAAGAGAACTTTAAACTGTATGAGAGAGAGTCGAGCACAGATTGAACTTGTGTGAATTTTCTTAAGAGCATTATTCCACTAGTCCTCTCCCAAATTTAGACCCAGTTCGAGCTCCCAAGCCGCCTTGACCTTGGTAATGGGCAAAGAATCAAAAGAGAGAATTTCATGGTAAACTTTAGATATATACGACCTCTGAGGATCCCAGCTCAGAAACGTCTCCCAGTGCAAGTTCAGCGGCTTGGAAGGAAAATCGGGAAATAAAGCTTTGCCGCAATGTCTAACTTGAAAGTACCGGAATAGATGCGAAGACGGGAGTTGAAATTCTGATGAAAGGTCAGTAAAGCTGCGAAAGATACCTTCCTTGTAAAAATTGTTAAAACATGTCAGCCCTTTCTTACTCCATAATGAAAAGGTTGAATCAGTGAGTGCTGGTTGAAACAAGTGATTCTTCATTAAAGGGGCCAGTGTAGATGCAGAGTGAAATTTGAAATGCTTCCTAAACTGGCACCAAACTTTTAAAACAGATCGAACTACTGGATTATTTATAAAGCCAGAGAGATTGGATGTAATAGGGGAAATGAGAAGAGCAATTAGTGAGGATGGGGAGCACGATTGTGCCTCCAAGTTGCACCATGGAAAGTCTACAGATCGAAACCAAAATGAAATTTTACGGATGTGGGCTGCCCAATAGTACAGCTGGAAATTTGGAAGTGACAATCCGCCACCAAATTTGCATCTGTGAAGTGTGGATTTGCGGATTCTAGGTTGATTTCCACGCCATAGAAAGCCAGTAATAACTTGATCAAGCATCTTAAAAAAATGCTTTGGGAGAAAAGGTGGGAGACAATTGAACAAGAAAAGGAATTTTGGTAAAACATTCATTTTAATTGCATTGATTCTACCTATAAGTGAGAGTGGTAAACTATTCCATCTTTGGAGGTCCAATTTGATTTTAGAAATTAAAGGCAGAAAATTAGCAGTGAAAAGAAAGGTTAATGATCTTGTTACATTGATGCCCAGATACTTGAAACCAGAAGAGCTCCACTTGAAAGGAATGTCCGAGTGTGAAAGCTTTAAAGCAAGAGCATTAATAGGATAGCATTCACTTTTAGCGATATTTACTCTGTAACCAGAAAAAGAACCAAATCTCTGGAAAGCAGACAGGATTGACGGTATAGAAAGAGTGGGATTTGAGACATAAAGCAATAAATCGTCAGCATAAAGCGATAGTTTGAATTCGGTGCCTAATCGGTGGATTCCAGTAAAAGTATTGGAGGACCTAAGAAAGATTGACAAAGGCTCGATAGCCAGTGCAAACAGTAGGGGAGATAACGGGCATCCCTGTCTAGTGCCGCGGAAAAGTTTAAAAAAACTGGATTGAATGCCATTGGAGGAGACACTAGCATGAGGAGAAATATAAAAGAGATGTATCCAAGAGATAAATGCATCACCCAGTCCGAACTTTCCTAAAACTGCAAATAAGTAAACCCATTCAACTCTGTCAAACGCTTTCTCAGCGTCGACAGAGATCACGACCTCAGGAATTTCAGTGGTGGTCTTAGAGTAAATAATATTCAAGAGTGTACGGATATTAAAAAATAATTGCCTCCCCTTAACAAATCCTGTTTGCTCATGTGAAACAATAGTAGGTACTACACTTTCTAGACGACGTGCCAAAACCTTAGCGAGAATCTTAGCATCAACATTTATTAAGGAGAGAGGTCTGTATGAGCTGCAAAGATTTGGATCCTTATCTTTCTTCAAGAGGAGAGTAATCGAGGCTTGAGTTAAAGTATTGGGGAGACTGCCCTGATGTAATGACTCCTTACATACCGCAAGCAATAATGGGGATAACTGGTCCTGGAATTCTTTGAAAAATTCAACAGGAAATCCATCTGGACCGGGAGCTTTGTTGCTTTGCATGCTTTTCATGGTTAAAAGCGAATCAAGTTCTTTAGCAACATTCGGGTTTATCACAGGGAACTCGAGACTGTCAAGAAACTGAATCATTTCAGTTGAATCAGTTGGGGATTCAGATTTAAATAACAAGGAGTAAAATTCCTCAAAAACCGAATTAATGGTAGTGGGATCCTGATGCAAAGTACCTGACGAGTCCATTATCTGGGGGATCATATGTGAAGCTGCCCGACGACGAAGCTGATGAGCGAGAAGTCGGCTAGACTTATCACCATGTTCATAATAAATAGAGCGAGACCGGAGGAGAAGTCGCTCTGCATCATTGGTGGTGATAAGATCAAATTCAGTCTGTAATTCTACCCGCTGTTTAAGTAAAGTTGGTGAGGGAGAAACAGCAATTTGCTGATCCAGAATAGTAATATTAGCACTAAGTTCTAACAGTTTTGCCTTGCGCGTCTTATTCAAATGGGCGGAGTATGAGATAATTTGTCCTGGTAAGAATGCTTTTGGTGATTCCCAAAGTAAAGAATATGAAATTGGATCGCTGTCATTCTGATTTATTGTAACAAAATCATCAATTTGGGCTGCGATAAATGTGTTAAACTTTTCATCTGAAAGAAGTAGAGGATTAAATCTCCAAGGTGTGATATAGCGATGTTGACAAGCAAACTTAAGATCTAAAGAAAGAGGGGCATGATCAGAATGACAATAGGGTGATAATTAACAGATAGAACATTTGGAATCAGCTTAGTGTCGAGAAAAAAAGTAGTCTATACGAGAGAAAGATTGATGCAAGTGGGAAAAGAAAGAAAATTTCTTGCTTTGGTGATTGTAAAATCTCCAGGGATCGATGCAACCATTTTTTGACATGAAGTCAGAGAGTGATCTAGACATTAATGAGGGGACCAAGCTGTTAGGGTCAGAGCGATCCAACTTGGGATCAATGACACAGTTCATATCTCCGCCTACTATAAGGAGATTATTATCTAAAGAGGGAAGACATTCAAATAGCTTATTCATAAAATTTGGATCATCAAAGTTAGGGGCATAAATATTCACTAGGAGAATTGGGACATGAAATAAGGTAGAAGCGACGATTAAGTATCTGCCATTTTTATCTGATATAATTTTAGAAACAGAAAACTGAATTGATTTACCAACTAAGATGGCAACCCCCCTGGCTTTAGAGTTGAATTGTGAATGAAATACATCAGAAACCCAAGGACATTTTAGCCTGATCTGATCTTTAGTGCGCATATGGGTTTCCTGTAAAAACACGAGGTCGGGTTTAAGACGTTTCAAGTGTGCAAAAATCCTTGATCTCTTAATTGGGCTGCCCATACCCCTAATATTCCAGCTCAAAAGTCTCACAGAAGAGCCCATTTGTGGGACATTCACAGTATTGTCATTAGTAGACATGTTTTGGGTCTATTGTAGAAGCAGAAATAAGAGAGCTGAATAGGGAGGACCGCCCCACACCACCAGCAAGAAAGAACGAAAAAAAAAAACAAAAAAAAACTGGGGAGCAAAAGAGAAAGAGAAAAAAAAAAGTGAATAAATAAAAATTACCGTGGGAAAAACAATAATCCTAACGAAGTGAATAACCACCCGCCCACCACCCCCCTTCCCGTTGCACTTACAACGACCCCATCCCCAACCGATGGAGCACCCAGTGCAGACTCCACAAGGAGTCAAATCTCTAGAATGGATGCTTATGGTTTTTAGCAACGTAGTAACAAATGCGCTGCAGTTTGAGCTTGAGCTCCCGCAAACTTAGCAACATTTAACACTTTGGCACATCTGGTTGAGTCCAGAAAATAACAAACTAGAAAATGTTAATGACAAGAGGAAAACCTAACCTCAGTGAAGCAAAGAGAGTAATAACAGTCGGTAAAGGTAACAGGTTATCCAGAGTTATGTGCTTTTTGCAATGCTCTCACGTGTCTTGAGCGACCTGATGAAGGCGCCGGCCTCTTCTGGTGAATTAAATACTTTCTCCGTACCATTATGTGTGACCCGGAGTCGAGCTGGATATAACAGTCCGAACCGGATCCCCGGGATCATTCGAAGCTGACGGCGGGCATCATTGAAGGAGGCGCGGGCCCGGGCCGTCTTCGGCGTGTGGTCAGGGAAAACGGAGAAGCGTGTGTCTCCAAGCATGATCCGCTGCTGAGACCTAGCTCGACCCAATATGTCCACACAGTCCGAATGATAGTGCAGACGAACAACAATAGGACGAGGTCACTCTTCAGGTTTCGGTCTCGGTTGGAGAGTACGATGGGCACGGTCTACCAAGGGCTCCTTCTCCAACTTAAAAGCCTCCTTAAGCAAATTTGAAATGGTTGTAGATGAGATGGAGAAATCCTCTGGAATGCCTATCAGCCGCAAGTTGTTACGGCGAGATCTTGCCTCCAGGTCATCGCATTTATTGTCTAGCCTTTTCACGTCCGCAGACAGCTGCTCCACCTTAGCCTGTAGGGTAGTGATGTCGTCGGTGCATGTAGAGCATGATGTCTCCAATTCGCCCACGGTGTCTTTCAAGCCGCGTACATCCCGTTGAATGGTTGTAATGTTGCTAGTTAATTCCGACTTCACAGTCAGAAGCTCAGCCTTTATACTCGACAAATTTTCCGTAAGAGCTGCTTGGAGTTCGGTTTTGAAAATAAGTGCCATTTCAACCCGGAGTGCCGATAGCAGCTCGGCCTTAAAGGCAGAAGAAGGAGTGCCTCCAGCCAAATCATCCGGGCTGGAGGGAGAGTCACCACGAGGCGGGGATGTAGCATGAGAAGCAGGCCTCTGTTGCTGAGCAGACGATTTGACTTTAGGAGGCATATTAGACGAGAAAAAATGTCAAAATTCGAGACGGCTTATAGTAACGGGAAAAGAATCACACTGAAAAAGCGATAGAGAACTCAAAAATGTGCCTAAAATAGCAATTAATTCTAGCTGTTGCGGGAGATCAGCCAGACACGTCCTTCCACGCCATTCGCTCAACCAGAAGTCAGCTAAACTGTTTTCAGATGTGTGAACATGATTGCACAAGGGGTTTCTAATCATCAATTAGCCTTCTGAGCCAATGACCAAACACATTGTACCATTAGAACACTGGAGTGATAGTTGCTGGGAATGGGCCTCTATACACCTATGTAGATATTGCAACATAAACCAGACATTTGCAGCTAGAATAGTCATTTACCACATTAGCAATGTATAGAGTGTATTTCTTTAAAGTTAAGACTAGTTTAAAGTTATCTTCATTGAAAAGTACAGTGCTTTTCCTTCAAAAATATGGACATTTCAATGTGACCCCAAACTTTTGAACGGTAGTGTATATAGATTTGAAAATCTATATGTAAGAAAAAGCATTAAAGATATGTTTATTTTACATAAAGTTAAAGCGAGCTCTGACTGTTGTAGTTCAAAGGTCAGTCCTGGTAGCCTTTCGTATGACACAGTACCAGTGAAGTAGCTCTGAGTGATAAAAAGGTTGGTGACCTCTGATCTAAACCCTCGTGTTGTAGCTCTGACTGCATGTTTAGGACTGTTGTTCTGCTGAGAAGTAAACCTCTCCCACAGTCTCACAACTAATTAGATGTTCCGGTGCCATCGGTTGTACTGGGTTTTCTTTAGGAGTAAAGGGGGCTGAGTACAAAAATCTACATCTGCTTTTCAGATGTTTATATGGAACTATTTGTCAAAACCATGAATCCTTTTCTTTCCACTTCACAAGCATGCACTACTTGGTTTTTTTGGTACCACACATAAAATACCAACCACATGAACGGAAGTTTGCGGTCATAAATATTGTGACAAAACATGAATAATGAACGGGTCCAAATGCTTCTGCAAGGCGCTTTGAGCAAAAACTAAAGTGCTGAGTTTGAAATTTACCTTCACACATTAGGAGATGGCTACTGAATAGGAAATGCTTCCTACTGGATCTATAGTTAGGCTTTAAGAAAAGACAGCGTGGAGAGTAAAAGACGCGGCACTTGATCAGTTAGCTACTAACCAACCCAGATATGGTCAATACTAGTTAATACCGTGATCATTCTCAGAATGAGGAGGAAATGCGACAGGCGACAGGCTGACGGTCACTTACAGGGGTGCGTGATGTTAGCGTTCTCCAACAGAGCCACGTAGCCTGTGACATTGCTGGGGATGCGGATGTCTCTGATCTCCTGCAGGGCCCGCCGGGTCTTCCCCACAGACACCGAGACCAGCTGAGGCATATAGCTGTGGTCGTTGGAAGCCACGGCAATGGCCAGCCGTCTCAGGACCACGTCTGGTTTCATCTTCAGTCTGGGAACAAAACGCAAGGAGGAGCCTTAGAAAAGTGCCGACAGGACAGCTTCAGGACCAAAGAGAAGGCGCGTCCTTACCTTATCCAGTGTGAGCGGGCGCTGCCGTCTGACTGCCAGAAAGACGATGTTTCCCCGTTTGTCATCTTGTAGATGTCAGGGATGTTGGACGAAGCTTCTATGGTGCTATAGCACTGTGTGACCACCTTGACTTTATCTACATCTGGATCACGGTCTAGCTCTGCTCTGTACTGGATATCTGAATCTGAAAGAGACCAACCAACTCCAGTGAGGACAATTTCTGCACAGCAGCAGGGAAGTAGACATGGATTTGGCCTTAGCCTAGGTTTAAGCCAAAGCCAAACACATTAAAACGTTAATATTTAGATTGCCTTATTCTGTTACCCACCTTTCTCCTTCTGCAGGAGGAATTCCAAGAAGTCTTGAACCACACTGGACCTCATGGTGCAGATGCTGTTGTAGCCCTCTAAAATAGGGAAAGGGATGGCACTGCTGGGAATTCGGTTCCTGTGTAGGAATTTAAGGATCTTAGAGGCGTGAGCTCCTAATCTGTCTTTGCTCTTGGAAAATATGTCGACAAAACCTGTATGGAAAAAAACAAAACACATAAAGACACGCATAACAATAAGATAATACCCCGACTACATACAATAGGGGTCAATACATTTACAGTGCTATGCAAACATGTGTATCAAACACAAAGTGCATAATTAAGAAATGAAAAAAAAGGATACATGTTTTTCTTTTTTTTTAAAATCCAATAAAAATCTGAAAAGTGTGGCGTGGATTTAAATTCAGCCCCCCTGAGCCCATACTTTGGCTACAGCAGCAATACCTTTTGGAGTATGGCTCTAGCAGCTATGCACATCTGGTCAATGAACGTCCAGCATTAGTTTTCTGCTGCACATCACGTTTTGCATGTAAGAAACATTTTTCAATTTTCCCTCCTTTGACCAGAGCACCTTCTTCCAAATGTTTGCTCTGTTCCTCCCTGGAACAGAGGTCATAGCGGACTACTTGACTCCTTGGTCTTGTGAAGAGAGTCAACTTTCTTTGCAAGACCAACACTGCATGAAAAGTGTGATTTTCGTCACTATGCGGCACTGTAGATTGTCGTGAAAGTTCAGGTTAACGGCTGTTCACGGCAACACCGTAGGCAACACCGAAAACTGCCATGAATTGTCAGAAATTGACGTGGGCCTTGCTTGGCAGTTGTCCCCCCATGACCCCCCTCCTCCTAATTCTAGGGGAGGCTTTAACATGTAAATGAAAATGCTGTGAGCTATACAAATGCAAATCAGTGTGTGTATATATATATATATATATATATATATATATATATATATATATACAGGGTTTCCCGCAGCGCTATCTTGGCGAGGCGGCCGCCTCGCCAAACTCACGCCACCGCCTCGCCAACATTCCAAAAAAAAAAAAAAAAGTGACGTTAACACGCGGTTTGTTGTTGTTGCTTTCGCGCGTGCGTGAATGGCAGGGAAAAAACACATGGATACCCCCCGCTCCGCGAGTCGGTCCGCGGACAACTTGTCGTACACCCCCCCCCGCGCTCCGCCTCGCATAACCAAATTCCTGCGGGAAACACTGATATATATATATATATATATATATATATATATATATCCATCCATTTTCCAAACCGCTTTATCCCTCATGGGGTCGCGGGGGTTGCTGGTGCCTATATCCAGCGTTCACTGGGCGGGAGGCAGGGTACACCCTGGACAGGTCGCCAGTCTGTCGCAGGGCAACATACATATATATATATATATATATATATATGTATATATATATATATATATACATATATATATATATATATATATATATATATATATATATATATATATATATATATATATATATATATATATATATATATATATATATATATACACACACATACACACATATACACACACACATTGTTATCGGGGATCTGCCAACCAATCACGAGTGATTTGTCTTGTTTGAAAGTAGTGGTTTCATCCAATACTGAGTAAGGATATTCAAGCCAGGCCTGGCCAGCCGTGGTTTCGCTGCATTCATATTAGGGCTGGGCGATATAGAAAAAAAAACTTATCGATAAAAAAAATGCATATTGATTGATATTGATAATTATTGAAAATATTTAAAACCATATTTTATGTGCAGCTCTGCCTGGACATTTTATGATATTGCTAAATGATTTGATTTAAATAAAGAACACAAACACAGAATTCCAATTAAATCTTTATTTAACCAACTTTGGTTGGTTAAATAAAGAGTGGCAGGTTTTTCAGCTGCAGAGAACAGCAGCATATCCATCACTATGAAGCATGTTACTGCATGCGTTATGTCCTTATGCCGCTTGGACAATTTGTCATTTTATCACAAAGAAGGGAGCCCAGTTTAGCTGCTGTACCTGCTTTGTTTTGGAAGAAGTTCCAGACGACGACGACGACGCGCGGCCGCACAGCTCAGCTCGTGGGGCCGCGCTGCTGCGGGTGTGAGCGGCTTACGTGATGAATACTGGTGGGTTGCGTTACCAGACTCTGCTTTTACCGGTTCCTTGCAAGTTTTACAAATCACTGTGGTTTATTTCTATCAGGCTGGCGAACTAGTAAAACCCCGTTTTGGGACAATTTCCTCTGCCGCTACTTGCTGCGACATATTCACGTGTTGTGTGTTGTGGTTTGAGAGGGCGGCGCTTTGTGACGGCGTGCTGACTGTAGCAAGGAAGGAAAACTGTCTATCGAAGTTTTTATCGACCCTATTTTTTCCTATCGCGCCACACGTCTATCGATCGATAGATATTGTTATTGAATTATCGCCCAGCCCTAATTCATATGCTAATTAGTACCATTAGCACTCTGAAAGCTCTCCACATACGTCATTGTCCGGTTCCGACAATTTGTGGCACTGACAAACGGCGACAAGCGCGGGTTGCAAATTGTCGTCAACTACCGAAAATGAGGGAGATCTCCGGTCGTTTATGGGGACGAAAATCACACTTTTCATGCAGTGCAAGGAGGTCGTAGTGGACTACCGGAGGTCCAGGTCCGACCAGGCTCCCCTCTGAATGCAGGGGGAGGTGGAGGAGCATTTTGACAGCACAAAGTTCCTGGGCATTCACAACTCCTCCGACCTTTCCTGGTGTCTCGTTTATGAAGCTTGGGTACAGCACTTTCCACGCAAACGTTCGGATCTATACCGTCCTCACAGCAGCTCTGACCCAGGCGTACGCTCATCTTGGAGACGGGGGGAAAGTGGCGACGCAGCCGGTGAGGTTGTGGAATGCAGCCAAACTGCACGATGGTTCCCCTCAGACATTCAATTTCACTCCGTGTCAGAATTTGATCATAGATCAACTTCATCGTAAGCATTCAAAACTGCAAAAGGACCTTTACATAAATAAATAAAAATACCCATAAAGCAACCTAAATCTTAAATAAAAGTCCACACAACATTTCATCAGGGTTTTCCACCATCACTTTCCCCGATGATCACCAGGGTGACGTGTTCCATAGATTACAAGATTATTGTGACAAGGTGTGTGGCCAATAATTGCTGTAGACGGGCAAACACACTCGGTGGATGCTTTGGCACTGCTGGAAGACCTTGGAAGGAGAATTAGGAGGAAACGCGGTTTCAGGGACCAAGTATTTCCTGGCCAATATACCGCTTTAGACTTTGTTGCATTTTGCTATAGCCTTCTAGGGAAAGAGGCTACACCCGCCTCCAGGTGCTGAAAGGCAGCTCCCCAATGTTTTTTGCGGTGTTCATTTTTATTTATTTATTTATTTTTGTGGGGGGAGGGGGTATTATCGAGGGGAAAACCTCTCATTCCTCCTCTCCCTCTGAATGTCCATCTGAGCGCACAGTTTAAGAGGGATTTCAACAGCAGCACAGCTTTGGTCTGATGTTGAAAATGTTGTTTCATTTTTAACGAGCTCTTTTAATGTGGGCAACATCTGTGCTTTCACCTCTGATTTTCTCATTTAATAAACGCCTCTCTTTGAAAATGTTCTGGAGTTTCTTTGGTTTTTCACAGTAGCTGCCACGTGACCGTGATCAGCTGACCCATTTTTAACACAGATTAACATTCAAGAGGTGCTTTGCATTGAGCATTTAGGGTTGAATCTGGTGTGTAGAGGGCTGAACCTGAGGGGGGGCCAGGTACACAAACATTCAGGTACAGCTGTGAACTATGCCTGCCTCTTTGCCTGCACATGGCTTTATAAATCTGAAGATTTTTTGGTGTAAGCCAAACTTTTTTTTCTTGGCGTACGTACACTTTTAGTATGGACTCCACGCAAAGTTTTATGAATGAGACCCCTGGAATGTAAACACCTCCCACCTGGTGAAGAAGGCCCGACAACTGCTCTTCTTCCACAGGAAACTGAGACGGACCGGACTTTCTACGAAGCTGTTAAAAACACGTACAGAGCTACCGTGGAAAGCATTTTATGTCTCAGCATAACAGTGTGTTATGGCAGCTGCACAGTGCAGGAGAGGAAGGATGTGGGACAGAAAAGGGCCAGACGCATCGCCAAAGATCCCCCCCCCCCCCGGGCAACGCATTGTTTGACCCACTTCCATCAGGTAAATGCTTCAGAAACATTCAATCAAAAACTAATAGACTCAGTTTCTTTCCAAAAGCTGTGAGGGCTATCGCCCCCGGCGGAGAACCTTCTGGTCTGTCACGTGTTACAATCACACTACTGGTAATGCCTATTTGAACACTCTAATTTCTCAAGAAACGTCTGATTGCAAAGTTCTGTAAATGAAGATTTACTGCACAGAATTCACTGCGGGCCTGAGTGCATCATCGAAGGAGCGTTGAGTGATTAATTCATGCAACAACACAGTAACTCATATCGTTCACAAAGGGACTGACGTCGGACTTTTTGGACTCGGATATGAATCTTATCAGACCCTCAAGACTATTTGAACGCTTTAAGCTAAAATAAAATCAAAGTTTTAAAGAAGTGTGGAAATGTTATGTCTTGTGTCTGGACCAAACATTTCTCACTATAGTAACATATGGCCAATATATAGATTCTTGATTCTGATTCTCAGAGCTTGTGGCAAACCTTAAACAGAGCATCAATCAGAGAAGCAGCTCAAGGCTGCTTCTCTGATTCATGCTCTGAACTCCCAGCCTGCCAATTTAAGATGAGATACATATCAAGCTCTTTTTTTGGATGGCTGGTTGAGCACTGCCCTGTGAAAATGTTCAAGGCCTGGGATAGGGTTTATGAACCGACCCTGCTTTAAACCACTCCAGAACTTTATCGTTGACCTGTCGGAGCCCTTTACAGGGCAGCTGTAACTTACACACATCTGGAGTTAGTTAGTTCTCATTTCAAAGTATCTGGTGACTTTTTTAGGCCACACTTTTCAGAATTTCATAAAAAAAACATCAGTTTACCTCAGCTTTTCAACTACTATGCACTGTGTTTGTCTATCACACGGAGCCTGAACAGAATACCTTGGAGTTTGGTGTTTTGACGTGACGAAAGCGTTAAAAGGTTTGTGTTCCATAACAGTTTGTGCTTGGCAGTGTAAAGTTGAACAAATCCCAAATCTCACCTGGTGTAAGGGAGCACGCCTGGAGCTGTCTTATCACATGACTCAGTTCTCCCTGCAGATTAGCTCCATTGGAGTTCTTAAGGGCAATCAGCATACCCTCTATGTCCACCACGCCATCGCCCTCTGCATCAAACTGGCCAAACGCCTGAGATCAGGGAGAAAGAAGCTGACACACCCTTACATTGGGACACAATCGATCCTATCAAACCAAACACAACACATGATTAACACATGCATAACACTGCTCCTAGAACTCACACTAAACCTTTCTCTGCACGCATAATGCATTAAAATGCTTCTTCACAGTGTAGCTATGGGCATATTTGAGAAGAGCAGAGAGCAGATATACCTTTGTGTGCTTATAAAGGCTTTGTCAGCAGAAATCAGTGCACCGTTCACTACTTATAACACATGAAAGAAACTCTTTGTCAGTCAGCAGCAAAGAGAGCAAACAAAGCTGAGACAATGACCCGGACAGGTAAAGGTAACACCATCACAGGTCAGTCAGTGTTACCCAATCACGCGCTCTTTAAACTACACAACTTCATTTCGTGCCCTCTCTCCAGTCAGATGTGCTGATGAGTGGCTATAAATGGGCGTGGAGCCGCTGTCAGCTGTCCAGCTCTCATACCTGCGACCAGGAGCAGCAAAGAGGCAACAACCGCGGCGTGTCGCCACATGATAGCAGTGTTTCTGCTTTCATCGGCGTCTGTACCTCTTCACATTCACTCCTGGGGGCATCTCTGCTCTCCAGCATTTCGCAGAACTGTTCCACGTTGACGGACTCCTCGCCGCGGTTCAACCGGTCCTCCAGCCACCGTATCAGGACGCCCTCGTTCCCGGACAGGACGGACTCGTGAATGGTGACCCCCGAGTCGCTGACGCGGGCGGCCGCTTCTCTTAGTCTCACTTGCTCCAAGAGGACCGCGGGGCTAGGTGGCCCCTCGGTGGCTGCGGGTGGGTTATTCGATCCCCTTCCGCTTCTCCCGGAGCCGGTGCCTCCGCCGCCGCCTCCGACACCGCCGCCAATGGCCGCAGAGGCCAGGTTGTCTTCCGCGAAACCGGGG
Source organism: Fundulus diaphanus (assembly GCA_037039145.1). Lineage (NCBI taxonomy): Eukaryota > Metazoa > Chordata > Actinopteri > Cyprinodontiformes > Fundulidae > Fundulus > Fundulus diaphanus. The sequence goes on from CM073136.1 coordinate 3,531,550, forward strand.
CTCTCTGTCTCCATGTCCTCCTCGTCGCCGCTCCCTCCACCGCAGCCACTCTCTGTGTTGCCCATGTTCGTCTCACCCGCCTCGGGCTCCCCCTGAAAATCCCCGCGGCGCCGCCGGTGACAGTTTCGAAGCGGCCGTTCCTTGCCAGGGACCTCTGTAACGTCAACCTACAGTCAGCCAGAACTCCGCTGCGCTCTACTACCGCATTCACGTACCGTACGTCAACTTGGCTGAGAAAACGTCCTCTGCGTCTCTCGCCCTGCGCACGCGCTGTACCGTCAAGAGGCATCGTTATCAGGCCTCGTCATTCTCAGTCCTCTTCCGGTTCATAAACTCTTTGCTCTCGGGGCAAGGTTACTCTGACCTCTTTCACAAACCCTAATGTTAAACACAAACAACCCTGCTGTGTGTTTTATCTCATTCGTAGTCGTTAACTGGAAGAAAACCTAGCCAGTTCTTTGCGCATGCGTTAACCGGACCGGAAACATCTTAAAGTAACCGCAAAGGGTTTCGGACTTGGGGGGTCGCGCACGCGCTGTGCTGTCTGTTATTACGGAAACACCTGCTTCGTCACTGTTCATTCCGTCTTAAAGGGTTGAGGCGGTGATGTAAGTACACGGAAAACCAAACAGGCTCCCGACAAACATGCTGAGCTACGCGCTGGTCGCGTGTTTGTCGGTTTTAGTGGCCGTACTGTTCCTTCCCCCTGATTGGTCTGTTGATTTGGGGAAAGAATCACAGAAGTTGCGCCTCCTGAGCAGGAGTGATCTCTCTCTCTACAACGGAGAAAAGGGCAGCAGGGGCGTTTACTTGGCCATTCTGGGCCAGGTTTTTGATGTACACAAAGGGCACAAGCATTATGGACCCGGCGGTGCTTATCAGTCTATGGCAGGTGATGTGCCTGTTCACCTCGAGTCCACAACACCATTAAACCAGAACCTCTCTATTAATGGCAGTACACTATTATTACATGTGCATGTATATGTAAACACTGGGTGCGTTTGTATTTTCAGGTAAAGACGCCTCGCTGGCCTTTATCACTGGTGACTTCACAGAAAAGGGCCTCATCGATGATGTGTCCAGTTTGTCTCCACTGCAGGTGGTGGCCCTTTATGACTGGCTGGCCTTTTATCACAGACAATACCAACATGTTGGTAAGGATTTATATCTCTTAAACCTGCTTTTTTGCATACATTTCTCATCATATTCCTCACTTCAGGTGTTTTGAAAACAATACATTGTTTATCATTAAGACCCATTGCTATAGAATGCTGCACTTAACTTCACAGTAAGTAGGGCCAGAAAAATCCAGTGACTTTTTACTGAAAAAAGGAGACTTGGCCACACCAAATCATTAAACTTGGCTAAATACAGCAACGTTTTTTGCAGAAAGGTCTCATATTTGTTGCTGGGGACCAACTAAAACCTTCAACCCAAAAAGTGAGGTAATTGTACACCGTCCTTTTACTAAGAGAAAAATCTGAAGCTCTTTTTCATCTAAGTAAGTGAAAGGAAAAACAATTCACTGTAAAAGCTATTGAGCTTTTTATAACGAGAAAAAAATAAATTATATCCCCTAAAGTACTTTGAACTTGGCAATTTGGGCCTGTGTTGCAAAAAGTTGGCACACCACTGTTCAAGGCGGTTGATACCTAAACACAGTCGGATGTTCCAATAGGACAATGATCGCAGACATGCATCCAAACTGGGTTTGGATTGGATAAAGCTGGCTAACTTCTGGACCAGCCCTGGTGTCCGTTCTTCGTACGTCGCTAACTCAGTTAGCTGGATTTGATTGTTGACGATTTGGCATGATCTTGGATTGTTTGGTTCTTCGAAACTCATCCTGGACTTGCTGTCATAGCAACATGTGTGCAAACTTAAACCTGCTCGCAAGCAGCCTTATTTCAGGTAAACAGGATTATATCGCAGCTTTATAAGCGGAGGAGATGGGGAAGTCTTATGGAGTCTGTCCAGCCAGTGCACTTGGACCACCTAGTGGCAGAGGACGGGACAGAATTGTGGAACACCATTTTTAATGTTTAATAAAAGATTAAACAAATAATGCTTAGTTCCTGTCGTTTTATTTAAACAATTTTTTATAAAGAAAAGACAGCAAGTCATCTTTTGCTTACAATAAGAGATAGTTATATAAAGTCAGCAATACTACTGTCAAATGGTGTATTAGAACTTACTCTGAAGGTCCTTTTGAAGCAACTCGATCTCTAGTGCAATTCTTCTCTTTTTCAAGTTGTGGAGTTCAATTTCTCCTCTTAATTTGTGTTTTTTCAGGTCAAAATACTAATTTTTTTGTTGAAGATGCCGTTTATATAGGGAACGGATGGCACCCTGTGTCATTTTGTGAAAGAAAAAGAAAGGGTTAAACATGCCTCATGCAACAAGAGTAAAAAGAACCTGTTTTTTTTTCAGCCTTTTTCTTGGTGGCTGTTATAAACAGACAAACACATCATTTAACAGTGGCTTTTAAAAAGAGGAAAAAGTGGCTTTTTAAAATATAGTATAATAATTAAAGGCTACCATTTTGTAGAATATTCTTGTACTTCACTTTTTTCCCCATGTTAGTGGGTCCCATGGAGGCTCTGACATAAAAGAACAAAGTAAATATGAAATTAGTAAAAGGCAAAAATACATACTGTAGAAAGTGATAGAAACATCTAACATGGACAGCACTTACACATTTAATTTGTCTGCTGCTTTTTGCCAGCCCTCTCTCCTGGCTTTAGCAGACTTTGAGGTGTTCCCTGTCGTTTTAATTAATGACTCAAATTCAGCATAACCTTCCATTAAAAGCTCTTGTTCTGCTTGGGAGAAAAACTGTGGGCGTTCTTTGGCCATGCTGAACAGCCAATAGCAGCGTTGCTGATCAATGTTTCTACTATCGACACATTTCCCCTTTTAAACAAATGCATGAACGCCCAGGTTTCTCAGATAACTCAATCCAGCCATACTAATGATAAACAACAGGTGTGTTCGAAGAACCCAATTAGCCGGATCATGATTAGCCGGATGAAATCATCTTGGATGTCTCATTTGATCTCGGATGTTTTAAGCAACGTACGAAGAACGGACCCCTGATTACTGCAACGGTGTTTTCACAGGTCTGCCTAAAAAGTGGATCAGACAGCTGCAGCTGATCCAGAACGTAGAGAACATGGACCAGGTTCTGAAGTCCTTCCACTGGCTCCCTGTATCTCAGAGAATAGACTTTAAAATACTTCTGTTAGTCTATAAATCCCTGAATTAGCACCTAAATACATCACAGACTTGTTATCAGTGCATCAACCCTCCAGACCACTCAGGTCTTCTGGCTCCAGCCTGCTCTGCAGAACCAGAACCAGAACCAGACATGAAGAAGCAGCATTTAGTTCCTATGCTCCACTGATCTGGAACAAACTTCCAGAAAACTGTAAAAGTGCTGAAAGCCTGAGTTCTTTTAAATTAAGATTAAAAACATTTCTTTAGGATTGACTTCGACTGTTCTAGTTAAACAGTTTTACTGAAACATCATTAGTTCAACTTTGTAGTGCACCTGTTTTTAATGTTTGCTTTTAGTTTCTATTCTCCCATGTTCAATTTTGTTTCTGCATTTTATTTCTACTTGCTTTTATACTTTTTTATTTTACTATATTTTAATCATGTAAAGCACTTTGCATTGTCTCTGTACTGAAATGTGCTGTACAAATAAATGTGCCTTGCCTTGCCTTACCAGGTGCCATCATTTCAGGTAAAAACAGGAAACTGAGGCTAAAATTCAAAACAAAACAAAAAAACAAAACTGGATATTAACAGATTGGAAAAATGCTGCCTGGTCTGAGGAGTCTGGATTTCAGCTGCAACACTCAAATGGCAGGTTCAGAATTTGGTTTAAATCACAGGAAAGCATGGGTCCATCCTGCCTGTATCCAAGGTAGTGGAGATGAAATCATGTGGGGGATATTTTTTTGGTAAATCTGGCCCCTAAGTACCAACTGAGCATCTCTGAAATAACAGATATTTCCCAAGTGTTTTTTTTTTTACCATGGTCATGCCTTTATGACCACAGTGGACCCATTTACTGACAACTTATTCTCACAAGATAATGCACCATGCCATAAATCACATAAAACTGGTTTCTTTTATCAGCTGCCCATAGAGTAGAGCATCTTTGGGATGTTGTGGAACGGATTTGGATCCACACCACTGTCTGTCCCAGGAAACGATAAATCTAAGAGATAGACACCACACATGCTGTTGCATTTGTGGAAAGAAATGAGATGCTTTCCGAAACTTTTACAAATGAACTTCTGAAAATTGTGGCCTGCATGCTTTACCTCAGAGTCAATACATTTTGGAAGCATCTTTAGTCACAATTAGAGCTTTGGGCATGCCTCCACCAACTCTGAACATCTGGAGGCTGAGGTTGTTGCTCATTCGTCTTTGCTCAAGATCGCTCGCACTTGGCTGAGAGCATCTGAAGCAGTGAAGCCCAAAATTATTCATACCACTAGCAGGTCTAGGTGTTATGTCATTTTCAGTCAGCAGTTTGTTTCCGTTAAAGGCATCTCTCAACAGAGAGTGAAACAATGACAAAGGAGCATCAGTTTTATTTATGTTTTAATTTAGACTTTATTTGGAAAATCGAATTTCAGAAATGATTTATACTTTTCTCAATCACTACTTCGAGTTGGTCACTCACATCAGTATAAGAGGTGTGAATATTTCTGTCCGACACTGTAAATAAAGTCAAGAAGGTGCTAAATGTGGACCGTTGATGGTTTTTGCCTACATATGTCAGAGAATGTGAGCATAAGGCAGCAAATCTCTGGTATAATTAAATGTAATATATCAATCAAATCTGAACATTAATCATGGATTCCCTCTACATGTTCAGGAAAGAGAAACACTTCTGGAAACAAAAATATTTACTGTAATATTTCTGAGATTTTGTCATTGGCTTCATCCTCAAAGAGTTGTATTTAGATCAACATGCGCTGTGTGCAGCAGAACTACAGATAGATGCATATATGCATTCACATGGCGCAGTGTGTGTGTGTGTGTGTGTGTGTGTGGATGTCTGGGCGCCCACTCAGCTTCTTATAAAGTGGCAGGACATTTAGACATTTAGTCAATTTAAAATGGCAGTTCAAACTTGCATCTGACAAAAAGCTATAAATTATGAGCATATTATTACATCAAGACATGGAGAATGCATTCTGTGTAAAGGGCTGGCAGTGCAGCTTTAGGTAGTTACCGTGATGTAAAAAGGTTCAGTAAAAGTCTGTCTTTTGTCCTTTTATATTTATTTATATATATATATATATATATATATATATATATATATATATATATATATATATATATATATATATATATATACAGTGTTGGGGAGTAACGGATTACATGTAACGACGTTACGTAATTTAATTACAAAAAAAGAGTAACTGTAATTCGTTACAGTTACAATGAGATAATATGTAATTCAGTTACAGTTACTTCCGAAAATATTAAGAATTACAAATTTAGTTACATTTTATTAAAAATATAAAGAAAAACCTTAGCGAAATATGTAATGATAGTTTTATTGCTTCGCGCCCTGTATCGCCGTTCCCCGCTACGGCTCCTTGTCTCTATCACTCTGATGATCCATCCTGTGCTGGTGGAGCCTTCTGAAAGAACAGCAAGCGAGCGGACGTTTCACGGTTTTATTTCAGCTCAAGCAGCGCATCAAAAATGACAGCCTTTAAGCTTGTTGACAGCTACCTCTTGTTATTCACACACAACAATAAACCGTGAGAGCCGACGTGTGTTGTGAAACTGCAAAACTTTGTCTTAAGCGGAAAATCAAACGCGCGTACACAGCTCAGCGTTCACAGTGTTGCGTTCGTGACCTCCACAAGGGTTTCATACATTGATGGGACATTAAGGTTTATGTTATCCAGCCACTCAATATGACTAAAATTAAAGCAAAAGCTTTCATTTGTTAACGCCGAGCGTCCGCTAGCTAACAGGATATTAGCCTTGCTAACATCCGGTCTCGGACATTTCAAAAGTAGTTCGTTTTAAAGCATAAAGCGTAACTGTTCTGCCCCGCCATCCTCCGATGGTGTTATGAGCCTTGTTCCCGCATCAATATGGTATATTAATTAATGCCGGTTTTCAAGATAATTTTGATAACTATAGATTTTAACCAGGTTAGCGACGATCGCTGTAGCGACCCCTAGCGGCCGGAGGTAAAATCGCATAAACAAAGGCAAGCGATTCTGATTTAAATGATTTTACAGGACAAACCGGTCCTCAGAATATTATTTTAACAAATAATGTTTTGTTCAACTTGGGCTTTGCATTGTGAATGGATTGAAATACATGGCAAATGTTTTAACTCCACTCCATGCTTTTGAAATCAGATCTGTAGTGAACAGGGATTCACTGAATTAATCTGATTATGATCAACCACTTTTGTTTGTCTTTTGTTTGTTTTTGCATGTAAATAGTTCCTTAGCTTAGCTTCTTTTTATCTTCATTTTGCTTAGTAGTTTAGTTAAGTTTCACTAGCCTAGTAGAGAGGATTTATTAATCGAAATATTGTGTTAATTCAGGTAAACAGCATTATATAGTGATGTTCTCTGGATGTTCATTTTATTTATTTATTAAATTATTGGACTTGAAAAGAAGTTGTCATCCTTTATTCTATGTGTGTGCAGGTTTTGCTGTTCGCTAGTGATCGCTAGTGCTCGAATTCATCCCTTTCAACCGTTGTCTTGATATCAGCTTAAGAGCTGATCATCACCAGACAATACTTAACAGACAGAGGATTATTTATGAAACATTAAATAACTTTAAACAGTGTATAATTGCACAACAGTAGTTTATGCACATTTTGAGCAAAACCTATTGAATCTAGGATAGTATTAAAGGCTACACTAAGGTTATCACATTCTGTGTCAACATGAATGTTTTTTTTGGGTTATTTTTCCCCAGTGTCCTGTCTAGCAATGTGGCAATAGGAACTGATGTCTCAATGCCAGATAGAGCTCGACAGATTTTGCTTTCACAAGTGGAGCGAACAGCTTTCACCATAGTGCTCCGCTTGATTTATGCATGTTAATAGCTTTATTATGATTCCTGCAGGGAGAATTTCAAATTATATGGACACTACAATGGGAGAGTAAAGGAAGAACAAGAAGAGAAAAAAAAGAAAGAGAAGAGGTGAGCGGTAACATAATATGTTCATAAACATTTTTTATTTATTTATCACTTTATTAATCCCCGCCAAACAAACGCTATTTAAAACATTTACACAGAAGCATTATTTAGACATGCAACATGCAAAAATAAACGGTGGAAACCGCGGTAACATAATATGTTCATAAACATTTTTTATTTATTTATCACTTTATTAATCCCCGCCAAACAAACGCTATTTAAAACATTTACACAGAAGCATTATTTAGACATGCAACATGCAAAAATAAACGGTGGAAACCGCGGTAACATAATATGTTCATAAACATTTTTTATTTATTTATCACTTTATTAATCCCCGCCAAACAAACGCTATTTAAAACATTTACACAGAAGCATTATTTAGAAGCATTATTTAGTGAATTTCTTCATATTTGTTTACAATTATCTGCGCGTTTCCAATGACAACAGAGAAGAAGAAGGAAGCGGAAGCCACCCAGGACGAAGCTAGAAGGCTGCAAACGGACGCGACTGAGAACGAAGGCGGAAGCGACTGAAACGTGAGGTCTGCAGCCAGACACTCTTGTATTAATTTGTTGTCTCTGTATTTGACAAACCAAGGATGAATCACGTAGCCAAACGAAGTACCTGGAGTTACTAATCAGTTCCTAAACAGTCTCTTTCAAGGGTATTAAGCTCCTGGCCCAGTTGCAAGCAAAGTGTAAGACTGGAATGACCTGGAAATTTAAAACCTTTTTCCAGGCTTAAACTCTATGAATATGGATAGAAACAGCAAGCAAAAATATTCAAAGAAATTATTGTTGTTGGTGTGAAAGCTCAGAATTAGATGTGTGAGAGAGAGAGAGAGAGAGTGAAGAAATGAACAAAACCTATGACTTTATTGAAATGTAAATTATGTGATTAATCGCGATTAAAATTTTTAATCGTTTGACAGCACTAATATATATATATATATATATATATATATATATATATATATATATATATATATATATATATATATATAAACATTTTTGATGTGATTTTCTTTAATCAGTTTTTATGTCTTTAAAACCTTAATGGTGGTTAATTTATTTATTTACCAAATCTGTATTTTATCTTGTTGGAAAGAACACGCATTTCTGAAGTTCTCTGAATGTCTAGTGAATGTCTTAAAACAATTACCCTGTTTTTTTTAAATCTGGTTTTTGTATACATGAACCAGATTTCACACTTGTGCACATATAACATGCACTCATTCACATACAAATACTTATAATATATATTTACATATATTATTAAAGAGTAATACCAGAGAAAATAGAGTAGCAATATAAAAATCTATTTATTTATTTTTTACGGTTTGCTGTTACATTCCTGACAAATGTCACAGCATTTTTATTAGTTTCTGTATCTTTTATGTACTATCTGTATTATCATTTGGCCCGTTCATTGTTGCAATAACTGGACAATATGATAATGGTCCGATTCATTGCCACTTGCAATTCCCCTTGTTACTTTAGCTTGTACATGTATAATGTGAGATTTCCAACATATTTCTTCATCAGTGATTATTGAACATCAACGATTAAATTAACTTGTAACCGTGGTTTAGTTCCATACCCAAGCAAAATTAATCTGGTTTTGGTCTCAAATTTAATGATCATTTATTTTTACCAAACAAAACTTTTGTTTTTTTTATAGCTCAGCATTAATTCTTTGTACTAACAATTGCAGGTTATTACCAGAGCCAAAAAGGTTTGTATAATCTGCAGATAACACTTCAGTGACTGTGAGACCTTCCATAGATCGTTAAGGTGCAAAATAAACAATTTACGACTCAATACTGACCCCTAGTGGACGCTACAAGTCATGTCCAAACTTTAAGAATAGTAAGGCAAGGCTAGGCAAATTTATTTGTAAAGCACATTTCAGTACAAAGACAATGCAAAGTGCTTTACATGATTAAAATATAGGAAAATAAAACAAAATAAAAGCAATAAATGTAGAGACAAAACAAAACATGCTAAAATAGAAACTAAAAGCAAATATTAAAAACAGTTGGACTACAAAGTTGAACTAATGATGTTTCAGTAAAAAAGTTTAACTAGAACAGTCGAAGGCAGTCCTAAACAAATGTTTTTAATCTTAATTTAAAGGAACTCAGGCTTTCAGCACTTTTTTCTGGGAGTTTGTTCCTGAGAAGTGGAGCATAGGAACTGAATGCTGCTTCTCCGTGTTTGGTTCTGGTTCTAGGTATGCACATATGTAGTCACCCAGCTTGACAAACTGCCTCCTGTAATAAAGATAACTCTTCACCCAGTTCAATACATTGCCCCTGATGCCGTAATGTTCAAGTTTATGAAATTAATAATGTTGTGATTTATGGTGTCAAATGCTTTCTTCAGACCCAGGAATATTCCAACTGTGTGCTGTTTTTGGTCTAAAGAGTTATATCCTTGCTTGTGTCTATTATAAATACTGTTGATCAGTGAGCTCTGTATCCACATCGACTTTCTGCTATTTATTTATATTTATCTATGAATTTATCCAGACAGTTATTAAGGAGTTTTTCTAGAATTTTGGAGAAGTGAGGTAGTAATGAGAGGGGCCTGTATTTTGTGAAGAGGTGCTTATTCACAGTTTTATGCAGAGGTCATTCTGACCAATAATTATTATTTTTTTGCTCTGTATGTTTCTAAGCTATGGTTGTTTTAAATTGCCAATGTTTTACATTACATTTTTTATCGTGAATATCTTATAGCAAGAGCTATTGTTTTAAAATGGGCCCGTGCCATTTAGATATGTATGATGAAAGTTTCACTGATTCATGTGCATGTTTCATTTTCATGTACGTGTGTATCATTCATTTAGCCTTGGTAGTCATAATGCTTTAACCTCACTTCGGCCAACTGCACCTACCATTTATGTGCAAATTTAAAAGATCTTAACAGTGATTTTGAACTAGAATCAACAGAAAGTATGTGATGACCGCACAAAATGAAAATGTTCACATGAATGGCTGATAACGCAAAATGCATCAATTCTTTTTTATTTTTTTATTTTTTTACATACCTGTATTTTGTTTTTCTCCAGATTCTTTTTTGTTTCCAGCAGATCATATGATCCAAGGTCACACCTAAATAACTACAATCTACATAAACTCTTTGCAGATTAACATTGTCAATAATGATTTATTTTTTTATTTTTTGTGGTGACAACCAATCAGGGACTGGTTGACATATTCATAATTTCTCTTTTCATAATCAGCAACTCTGAACACTTACACCCCTAATTCTGCTGTTATGAGAACATGTTTTATTTGATTCTGTATTCACCATATCTTGTGAAATAGAAAAACCTTATTGGGCGGTGTCCACAGAAGCTATGAGCTACAGGGGATGCTCTAAATTCTGCTTTTGCATTGTCGGGTTATAGTATATTCTAATGGAGCCAGTGTGTTTAATTTCCTAATTTTTTTCCTTAGCTTGTTAGCTTCTTCATAAACCAATGTAAATAGCTGGCTTCAGTCATGAAGCAAATCTCAGAAAAATCTAATTAAGACTTCATTCAGCCAAAAGACAGTTAGAGTCAGCTCTAAAGTGTAACGTAAGCTCCAAAAGTAGAATTTCAGACCTCCAACAGAATATGTAAAAAAATAAAATAAATTAGCTCAGCACCACAAAGGTGAGTTTCATGCCAATAAACTTAGATTTTATCTATCTATTTTTATTTATTATTCATTTTATTATATGTGCGATTTGCAAAAAAAAAAACCCAGAGGGGGTATCATTTCAAAAGTTTTATTATTGAATAAAAGTTTTATTAATAATGGTTAGTTAGCAGGTGCTCTTTTTACAGGTAGCTAGCTAGATCCAGTAGGTTAGATTATTGTTTTTAAACTTGCGCCATCTACTGTCGGGACTCGGGAGTGGGTATTAGTTCACTTTAACCGCTTTGAGCAGAAAACGTAATAATACTCTTTAAAAACAAAAAATTTAATATACAAATGTGAAGGACACAAGACATTTATTAATATAAATTTTTAAAAATCCATAATATTACTTACTTACATTTACGTTAAGAGAGAAAAACCAACCTTAAACAGAGGAAGAGGACTTATGTTCCAACTCTCAAAAACTTACAACACAGCTATAGGGTTGATACCTTCAATTTGCATGTTATCTAAGCCATAACAAGGCCTTTGTTGGCCAGTACTACAAAGCTTGGAAGCTCCACACTACTCCAGACAATTTGAATTGAGAAAGCTTTCTGGATGGGAAGCGAAACGTCTTCACCTTCCATCCATTTTTAATGCCTGTGTAATCTATTGGTGGGAGGGGTGGGGGGGTCAAAGGGAGGGGGCTGGTTCTTACCTTCAAATGGATAAGTCAACCATCTATCATAGAGAAACAGAAACAAACAACCAGGCACCTAATATGCAGGCCGTGGGCTTTTTATAGGGAAGCCGGAGCACCCGGAGAAAACCCGTGGTTTTTTTTTTTTTTTTTTTTTTTTTGGGTTTTTTTTATTTTATTGTTTTTTTTCCAGTGTTTTAGAGAGGCCCACACAACTAGGAACCTTTAAAGGTTTCCAATAGTCATAATATGCAGGCCGTGGGCTTTTTATAGGGAAGCCGGAGCACCCGGAGAAAACCAGTGTTTTAGAGAGGCCCTCACAACTAGGAACCTTTAACGGTTTCCAATAGTTCTAATATGCAGGTAGTCTTTTGGCCTCTACACGTGACAGGTCTACTTGGATGGCCATCAATAGGTGGGAGTTTTAAGGTTGTCTTTTTACTGGCAGTGCTGTTTCCATCCAATACAATCCTATTAGGATTAGGAGGTTCAGGGAATGGTGGGGGTCTTTTGGCTAAATTGTGCCTTCTCTGCAAAAAAGTGCCAGGTTTTGGAATTGGGTCATTAGCATCAGATTTCAGGGGCGTCAAGGGAGGAAATGGCCCTTTCAATTCTCCTAGTGACTGATTTCTAGTTCTGGCCCCTCTTGATTCTGCAAGAGCGATGTCCTTTTCCCTATAAGTCATCTGTTCTTTCCTCTGCAGCTCGATCCTTTTCTGTTTTTCCTGAAAGAGAGCCTCGCTGGCAGATTCTTTGTTCCTTAGTGCTAAAATCTGGTCGTGCACGATTTTCCTGCATTTCTCACCAGACTTGACATTTTCAGGAGTGTACTTCTCGCCGTCGTGTTCCAGATTCCCTAACTTCTGCTCTTTTCCGTGTGAACGAGGTCTGTCCGACTGTACGATTCTGTCACGTTGCTCGTGAGACTTGACCTTTTCAGGAAGGGCGTAGTCTTGTTTAGAGTTGTCCAAGGGAGTCATCTGCTTAAGGGCATGTAGCTTCTCAAAGGTTTGGTTGGACTCCAGCCTGTTATCCGTGCTGAGTTTGTTCTGTTTGTCATCGGCGAAAGCTTCTTTGGTTGTTTGCCGATGTACAGGCGGGAGTACTATGTTTTTCTTAGCCGATTTCCTGAAAGTCTGTGCCTCCTGCGCTTGTGTCGCATTACTTTTCTCACTTCCGTGCTTTTTAGATCTTGTCTGGCAGTCTGACGTGGTATCCACAGACTTATGTGCCGCCGCTAGTCTTTTCATCTGTTTTTCTTTCATTTTCCTTTCATTTTCTCGTTGTTCCACTGTTTTGCTAAGGGCTCTCTCATCAGCCTTCTTCTTGGCAGTTTCTTTTTTCATGATCTTGGCCAGATTCTCAAACGCGATTTTTTTGCATTTCTCGCGATGTTTGGTCTTTTGGAGAACCTCGTTGTTTGCCTTGATGGGTTTGAGGTGTATGTCATTGGGGGTAGTTTGAGGAACTGCTCCTTGACTTGTTCTGCCCTGCACTTTGGTCGAAGAGTTCATTTCCTGCTGAAGGGCCATCTCTGCAGCTTCTCTCTTCTTTATTAGTGCCAATCCTTCACTCACCTTTTTGGTCAGTCTCTCACGACATTTGATCCTTTCAAGGACGTGGTCCTGTAGAAACTTGAATTCGTCACAAGAGTCCGTGTTGGAGTTAGCGTCACTCAACTCAGGAGTGTTTTCTTCTCTCCCGTTTTTAGCTTGCTCAGCTTTATACACCCTGTTGAATTCCATCAACGTTTGCATCTCCTTTCTTTCAAATTCATCCAGTTCTCTCTTTTTCTGCTTTTTGTATTGAATCTGCTCTTCCCATGCTCCAGTCAGAGACTTTCTGATTGCAGCTTTTTTCTCCCACTGTTGTTGGACTGTTTCTCTCTCAAGATCCTTCTCTGCAATGTATTTAAGTCGTTTTTCCTGAAAGAGAGCCTCGCTGGCAGATTCTTTGTTCCTTAGTGCTAAAATCTGGTCGTGCACGATTTTCCTGCGTTTCTCACCAGACTTGACATTTTCAGGAGTGTACTTCTCGCCGTCGTGTTCCAGATTCCCTAACTTCTGCTCTTTTCCGTGTGAACAAGGGCTGTCCGACTGTACGATTCTTTCACGTTGCTCGTGAGACTTGACCTTTTCAGGAAGGGCGTAGTCTTGTTTAGAGTTGTCCAAGGGAGTCATCTGCTTAAGGGCATGTAGCTTCTCAAAGGTTTGGTTGGACTCCAGCCTGTTATCCGTGCTGAGTTTGTCCTGTTTGTCATCGGCGAAAGCTTCTTTGGTTGTTTGCTGCTGTGCAGGCGGGAGTGCTATGTTTTTCTTAGCTGATTTCCTGAAAGTCTGTGCCTCCTGCGCTTGTGTCGCATTACTTTTCTCACTTCCGTGCTTTTTAGATCTTGTCTGGCAGTCTGACGTGGTATCCACAGACTTATGTGCCGCCGCTAGTCTTTTCATCTGTTTTTCTTTCATTTTCCTTTCATATTCTCGTTGTTCCATTGTTTTGCTAAGGGCTGTCTCCTCAGCCTTCTTCTTGACAGTTTCTTTTTTCATGATCTTGGCCAGATTCTCAAACGCGATTTTTTTGCATTTCTCGCGATTTCTCTGTACTTTAGTTGAACAGTTCATTCCTGTCTTGGTTGTACAATTCATGCTTTCGCTCTGAAAAAGTTCCACACTGAATGTGATGTTAGATCCGAAAGTTCTTTAAATGACCAATGCAGGTTGTGACATCACAACCTGCATTGGTCATTCATGGAATGGTTGCTAAGCGCCACCGCCCACGCCATTTGTCCTTTATGACATCATCAGTTGGGGAGAATTGGAACAGTATCAAGGGCTTTTTAAAAGTTGTTTTTAAACTGCTATACTAAACTCAGTTTTATGACTACGTTCACACTGCAGGCCTTGATGCTCAATTCTGATTTTTTTCTGAAATCGGATTTTTTTTGCCTGTCCGTTCACATTTCCAAATATATGCGACTTGTATGTGATCTCCTGTGTGAACTGCATTCATACACCTAAGTGTCCCGCATGCGCAGTAGAGGACGCAATGACGTCATACGTAGCAAGCGTGCTCGTTGTTTGCGGAAGTAAACATGGATCGTAATGCTGCAGCGTATCTTGCGTTCTTTACGTTATTCTCCAACCGGAGCAGCACATTACCAACGCAATCTTTTTAAGAAGATCGAAAAGGAAGATTATAGCGAGGTGAGCGGCTTCACTGATACGGACTTCATTCATAATTTTCGAATGACAAAGGCAACCTTTATGTGCGTCTGAACGGCTCTCTTTAGCGCTCTCACGTAAAAACACACATCTTCGGCGGCCACAGCAGCGAGTAAACGTGTTGCCGTGGGGCTGTACTGACTTGCAACAGGTGCTTGTTACCGCACAATAGCCAACCTTTGTTTTTTATTTTTATTTTAGTCAACTTCTTTGGCATAGCCAGGTCCACCGTTAGTGGCGTTTGTCAAGTATCAATGACGTGTAGGTCGGATGAATGCGACCTGGCCCTACAGACACAGGTCGCATTTGAAAAGATCAGATACGTATCGGATTCAGGACCACATATCCAAGCGGCCTGGGTCGCATTTGAAAAAATCCGATCTGTGTCGTTCAGACTGTTATGAAAAGATCAGATACAGGTCACAGTGCTCACTGCTTTATCCAAATGGACATCAACAGTGCTCCTTGACCTACAAATTACGCAGCCTAAGCTATAGGGTATAGAGTGAAAGATTTTAAACCTTTATTTCTTGTCATTTTGACTTAAAGAGAATGGAAACCCGAACCCAAAAGTCAATGAAAGGATATTCAAACAAAAGTGTGAGGTTTCTAAATAGTATACTCATTTCTATGCCCTCAGTACTTGGCTGGGCCTCCTTTTGCATGGATTGCTGCATCAGTGCAGTGTGGCATGGGGGCGATCAGCCTGTGGTTCTGCTGGGGCAGAATGGAAGGTCAGGTTGCTTTGATATACTTTTATCTGAAAAGAGGACTTTGGACCCATAGACATAATATAAGAGTAGACCCCGCATCGACCGCTTTCGCCTATGGGCGCTGACAAGATTTGGGGGCGCCCGACAGCTCAGCTCAGTGTAATGTATTGACCAGGCGCAGAATCAATTTTAATCAACTATAACCCCTTGAATATTGAACTAATTTTCACGTTTGTTTTTTTTTTTTTGCTTAAAACTTTAAAACTATAGCTATTATAACAAATGGTCCAGTGCATTTAAATAATCTTAGTGGGGTTAAAAGTAATAGAATATTCTGACAGGATGTATGTATGTTGCAAAACACCGCCACTCATACATTTTTATATTTTTTATTACTATATACACAAACACATTTGTACATATATATATATATATATATATATATATATATATATATATATATATATATATATATATATATATATATATTAGTGATGTTACGTGATGTGCCGAGGCTTCGAGGCGTGTGTCGAGTAATGGAGGGGGCGTTTCCGTGAAGCGCGTATCGAGGCTTGCTTCATTTAGGGGAGGAGCTGAAAACGATGACGTCTGAAGCCTCGCTGCCCTGCTGTACCACGTGACTGCTTCAGGAAGTGGTTCAGATGTTGGTGCGGGGTTTGACAGCTTTAGAAACCCCACAGGCTCCATTCAAAATGTGGGTTGTTGTAGGCGAGTTGCGGTCAGTTGAGAGAGTGGATAGAGTTTTGATAGTTTGGATAGCAGAGTTTGGATAGTGGTTATTTAGTTTGAGACAGTTAGTTTGGTGTTTGGAGAGTTTAGGAGAGAGATAGACAGGAGATCAGTGCTCTCAACTATCACGCATTGACCGTCACTGACTTCACACGGTCACACGCAAACATGGCATTTTTCACGCATAAAAATCCCAACGCCCATCTGGGCAGCGGACGATAAAAACTCCACCTTCTGCTGAGATGTTTCAGCTTCTTTCACAGCTTGTAGCCATCAGTAATTCCTGCTGCAGTTCATGTTAACAGAGCAGCAGGAGGAGCGATCAGAGTTATGAATAATTTTAGTCTTAACCAGCGGTGAAAGTGAGCCGGTAAGGTCCTGTACTACGTACGCAGGAGGGGAGGGGGGTGGGGGGGGGGGGAAGAGAGCTGCTGCCAGATAAGCCTTCATTCAGAACCAGTGATGGCTGCACTCTGGATCATAAAACAGTTCTGCTCACCAGATGCAGTTTAAAACGCTACGTCTGGTTATAAGTTGTTTTTATTAATTCTGCATTTTTTAACTACATGCACCGTATTTCTGTGCCTCAGCGCTTCGGTGCGCTGCTGCCTTGCGCTTTAATTCAGGTGCGCAAAATTACGTTACTTGTAATTTGGGTGCGCACTTTTAAGAGTCATTTTAAAGAACTTGTAACATCAGGAGGCTGATCTCAGACCGGCTCCTATGATCACTGTATAGGAGCCATTTACAGTTTTTATTTATGCATTTCCCCCCTGTTTATCCCTCGCACGCAGCGCACCATCGGGTAAAATCCTCCCACCTCACCGCCCAGAGCGCACTGAGGAGAGCAATAGAGATTTGTCTGGTCGACTGAGATGAGAAACCTGTTGCTGTGAAAGGTGATATAGGTTATAAACTGTTACTGTCTAGAATTGCATTGAGCTGAAAAGAGAGGAGACATCAGCAGCTGGATCGTGCGTAAAGACGCAGCGGGAACCTCTGTGTGCTTCAGTGTTGCTACTGAGGGGAAACTGTGGGACCGTATAGTACTGGGCTAATCATTGGTCACAGTACCCCAATCTGTACATACTTGCACGTATTTATTTATGCACCCCGGCATCATCTGTGCCATGTGAGCGTGTCTTTTCAAAGGCTGGAGAAGTAGTATCAAAAAAGAGAAATCATTTGAAACCAAAAACTGTGGAGAAATTGTTGTTTCTTAATAAAAATGCATGAAATCATCCAAGTTACACAAGCATTAGCCTATTCACTACCCCCTGCCTAGTTCCACAAGCACTTTCATTGTCCTCTGCCTGATTAAGCCCATGCCATTTTTCTAGAGTCACAGAAAAACATTATTACACACCATGCCATATCATGTCACTACTATTTTGGGAATAATTACACACAGAGAATACATTCAAACAATGTTTTATTATACACATGTGTATACAAAATTTATGTAGACAAATTATTTCGTCCTACACCTTTTGTGAAGTCATTCCCAAGAGTCATAATAGACAAAAAATCAATGCATCACACGTGTTAAGATACAGCTGGCTGTGATTATACACCTGGCCAGTAGGTGGTGTCGTGTGCACATGAAGCATCAAGAAATTAACCCTTTCTCGAACCAGTTGGCTCAAGTGGTTCAATGCCTCATGAGGCTTCATCTCACCATCACTAATATATATATATATATATATATATATATATATATATATATATATATATATATATATATATATATATATATCTAGTTCACTAAATTTAAAGCTCTGATGCCTTCACGGAGCAGATGCAATTTTGGAGAATCACAAAAACTTGGACTATGTTTATAGCATCCACGTGTAGACCTGTATCTCTCTACCTAATATTAGAAAAATCACATTCTAATCAAAAATATAAACAATATCTGTTCATTTTACTTGTGAAAAGTTACCCCTTGAGCCCTGATGTCAATAGTCCGTCGATTCAAACTAAAATAAGCCGCACAGTTCTGAGGCATCAATATTCTTTTCAGCTTGAATCAGCAGGATAGGGTAGCAGGTCAACCGCCCCAGTCAGTGCTCTGAAAGCTCCTGCTAGATGGCTGGACTTCAGAGAATCCAGTGGACCAGAACCAGCAGATGACATGGCACCCCAGACCATCTCTGGCTGTAGGAGCTTGACAGTGGACTTCAAGCAGTGCGGATTCTCTGGCACCTTTATTTCCCAAAAAAACTTTTTTAATGATTTTAGTGACCTGCTGTCTGTGATATGTGTTGACTATGACTGTCTAGTTATTGTGGGAGACTTCAACTTTCACGTTGACAACCCTGAAGACAGAGGTGCAAAAGAACTGTGTGACACACTTAGAAACTTTGATTTAACTCAACATGTTAAACAGCCAATGCACAAACATGGACATATTTTAGACTTGATCATCACTAAAGGTCTAAAGATTTCTAAGGTCAATGTAACTAATGTTGCCCTATCTGATCACTTTTCTTTTATCTTTGAAAGCATCATTTCCAGTGACTCATTTAGCCAAAGGGACATCGTAAGAAAACGCACCATTAAGGACAATGCCACGGAAACTTTTATTCAAGCTTACTCTGCTACTTCAACCTTGGGCTGCAACTCAGTAGATGAGCTAGTAGATAACTTTCAATCTAAAGTCTCAGACATCATTGACTGCATTGCTCCAGTTAAAGTGAAAGTTTTTTCCGGGAAGAAAAAATCTCCTTGGAGAAATGCTCCAGCAGCTAGAAGTGAAAAAAGGGAGTGTCGAAAAGCTGAACGCAGGTGGAGAAAGACCAGACTCCAGGTTCACTATGACATCTATAAAGAGAGACTTTACAGATATAACTTACAACTGAGGAATGCAAGAGAATCTTTCTTCTCTGAGATCATCAACAAAAACATTAATAATGCTCGTGTCTTATTTGCCACAGTCGACAGGCTAACAGATCCTCCTGTGTCAGTGACTTCTGAACTCCACTCCACCAGGGCCTGCAATTAATTTGCAAACTTCTTTACTGAGAAAATCCTAAATATTAGAGGATCACTTTGTACTACCATATCAACTCCAGAACCAAAGCCGTATTCA
This sequence comes from Fundulus diaphanus, assembly GCA_037039145.1. Lineage (NCBI taxonomy): Eukaryota > Metazoa > Chordata > Actinopteri > Cyprinodontiformes > Fundulidae > Fundulus > Fundulus diaphanus. The sequence continues at coordinate 3,550,865 of CM073136.1, forward strand.
GCTGGGACTTATCCTGACAAAATTCAGCCAAATAAACTCCAAAAGCTTAGAGCAGATCATTCAGCAGCTAAGTTCCTCCTCCTGCTGCCTTGATGTTCTCCCCACAGCGTTCTTTAAGAAAGTTCTGCCTGTCATAGCGCCTGATTTGACTCAGATAATAAACACGTCCCTTCTGTCAGGTGTTTTCCCCCAGTCCCTAAAAACAGCAATTATCAAACCACTGCTGAAAAAGAACAATTTAGACAAACTTCTACTCCAGAACTACAGGCCCATCTCAAAGCTCCCCTTTATCAGTAAGATCATTGAAAAAGCTGTGTTTCAACAATTAACAACGACCAGCCGCTTTGACGTTTTCCAGTCAGGTTTCCTCACCACAGTACAGAGACCGCCCTTATCAAGGTGTTTAATGACATCCATATAAATACAGACTGTGGAAGAACCACCGTGCTGGTTCTGTTGGACCTCAGTGCAGCATTGATACTGTCGATCACTCCATCCTGTTAGAGCGCCTGGAGAACTGGGTCGGCCTCTGTGGTACAGCTCTCAACTGGTTTAAATCCTACTTAAAGGACTTTTAGTATCAGTAGGTAACTTTACATCAGAGATGACAAAAATCACATGTGGGGTTCCCCAAGGGTCCATCCTGGGTCCCCTCCTCTTCAATATCTACATGCTCCCTCTAGCTCAGATCATAAAAAACAACAACATCAGCTACCATAACTATGCAGACGACACACAGCTCTACATCACCATGTCACCAGGTGACTATGAACCAGTTCAGGCACTGAGTAAATGCCTAGAAGAAATCAATGCCTGGATGTGCCATAATTTTCTTCAGTTGAATAAAAACAAAACAGAAGTAATAATATTTGGACCAATAGAGGAGAGATCAAAGGTTAGCACACAGCTTCAGTCGCTTCAGCTAGGAACCACTGATCAGGCCCGAAATCTGGGAGTAGTGATGGACTCAGACCTGAACCTCCAAAAGCATCTAAAGACAGTTACAAGGTCGGCTTTCTATCACCTGAAGAACATTTCCAGGATTAAAGGACTGATGTCTCAGCAGGATCTGGAAAAACTAATCCATGTTTATCTTTAGTAGAACAGTGGTCCGTTCTTCGTATGTCGCTAACTCAGTTAGCTGGATTTGATTGTTGACGATTTGGCATGATCTTGGATCGTTTGGTTCTTCGAAACTCATCCTGGACTTGCTGTCATAGCAACATGTGCGCAACCTTAAACCTGCTCGCGAGCAGGCTTATTTCATGTAAACAGGATTAGATCGCAGCTTTATAAGCGGAGGAGATAGGGAAATCTGTCGTTTTTACGACAGCAACCTGTTGCGGAAGGTGCAAGGACAATTTCAGAGCTTTTTGAATTAATCGCGTATTGCGCAATAGACAAGATCCTTTAGTGCAGCGCTGTCTGTTTAAATAGACAAACATCATTTAACAGTGGTTTTTAAAAAGAGGAAAAAGTGGTGTTAGTGCCATGAATAGAAAATATTTAAGTTATTTGTATGGTGGTTTGCTTTTTATTTTTATCATATTCAGTAAGAACATTTGTTCAGGCTATTTTATTGTGAAGTTTAGTTTTATTCTGAAAGGCTTGCTTCCTGTCGAGCCGTATATTGTATTAGAAAAAACTATGGATGGATTATCTAGACACGGAGCAATAGTTTTTGACCGTGTAAACTGTGGATGACTTGGAAAAGGAAAAACTTCATTTTTTTTATAGATAAAGAATTTTTTGTTAAAATTCAAGTTTTGCACGCGTCCTTTACTTCCAGTGTCTAAGGAATGACACCAATATTGGATCTGTTGTCATAACAAGTGACTTTTTAAAATAAAGTATATTAATTAAAGGCTACCATTTTGTAGAATATTCTTGTACTTCACTTTTTTCCCCATGTTAGTGGGTCCCATGGAGGCTCTGACATAAAAGAACAAAGTAAATATGAAATTATTAAAATGCAAAAATACATACTGTAGAAAGTGATGGAAACATCTAACATGGACAGTATTTACGCATTTAATTTGTCTGCTGCTTTTTGCCAGCCCTCTCTCCTGGCTTTAGCAGACTTTGAGGTGTTCCCTGTCCTTTTAATTAATGACTCAAATTCGTCATAACCTTCCATTAAAAGCTCTTGTTCTGCTTGGGAGAAAAACTGTGGGCGTTCTTTGGCCATGCTGAACAGCCAATAGCAGCGTTGCTGATCAATGTTTCTACTATCGATACATTTCCCCTTTTAAACAAATGCATGAACGCGCAGTTATCTCAGATAACTCAATCCAGTGATACTAATCATAAACAACAAGTGTGTTCGAAGAACCCAATTAGCCGGATCATGATTAGCCGGATGAAATCTTGGATGTCTCATTTGATCTCGGATGTTTTAACACTAGCATTACCAGGGTTTTCGACCTCCCCCCCTGAAGTCCTGAAAGAGGGTCAAAAGACCCTGAGTCCAAACTGACGACTCTGGTGGCTCAAATTAGCATCCCTTGTTCAATTGTAAATGTGGCCATTGCCTGAGGAATCAGCAGGGGGGGAGGAGAGCCGAACTCACAAAAGCATTCCACACTTCTGTACTGTCAGGCCAGAAGGTACGTGTGAATAGTCCATGTTGGGGGGTGGGTGCGATCTATGATGGAGGCAGCTCTACAGTAGAAAACTAACCAAATTGTGTTGCTCCACCTCAAAAAAATCATGCAAAAGGTGTAGCAAAAGAGATCTGGGAGACTTTGCACATGCAAATTTGCATGCAACCTTTTGTGCTGTGGAGGATAAATAGGTGACTGTTTCATCGATTTAGTTCACAAGAAACAAAATGCAGAAGAGGTTCACCGCTCAGGAGGCATTGGAACTGATTCTGAGCAGTGCCAGCCCTTGTGATTCAGATGGAGACGATATAGACCTTCAACCGGATTCGGACTCTGAGCTGTCTTCAGGTTAGATTTCTCAACCTACCTATTTTATTTTCCTGACTATTTTTTTTATTTAGAACCAAACCAAAAGTTAATTTGAAATTGTTTATCTTGCAGATGAGGAGACTCTCCCTCTACCAAAAAAGAGAGCTCGTTTGGGGAGTGAGCCGTCAGAGACCGTGAAAGATGGCACAGTGTGGCGTGAAGAACAAGTGGGGACACATCTCCATTTCACTCCAATAGAACCGTACGCCACAGATGGAGAGCCAAGCGCTAAGGCCAGACGAAGTATCCGGAGTCGCCTTCAGAGCTTCCTCTGTTTTATCACTCTTGACATGCTTCGTAGCATTCGAGAATGGACTACTCAACATGCACGTCACACGGAGCAGCTGGATTGGTTCATGGATCTCCCAGAACTAATGGCATTTATTTCAGTCATTATCTTGCGGGGGGTGACCAAGGTTCCATCACTATGTGACAGCTGGTCAGCAAACCTGGGAAACCCAAGGATCATTGAAACTATGGCCCGAAACCGCTTCCAAGACATCATGCGACACCTACGCTTTGATGACATGTTTACACGCAGTGAGCGAGCGGAGACCGATAAGTTTGCTGCAATCTCCGATGTTTGGGGATCGTTTGTCACTAACTGCATCGCATCCTACAACCCTGGTCGACACATCACTATTGATGAACAACTTTTTCCATCAAAGACTCGCTGCTGTTTCCTGCAATACATTGCAACAAAACCGGACAAGTTTGGCATCAAGTTTTGGGTGGCTTGCGACTTGAAATCAAAGTACATCTGTAATGTCTTCCCATATCTTGGCAAGGACCCCAGTCGTCCCAGTGGGGAGAGACTGTCCGAGACTGTAGTGATGAGGCTGATGGAACCGTTCATGGACAAGGGCAGAACTGTAACCACGGACAATTTCTTTACATCACTGTCACTTGCACAACGACTGCTTAGCCAGAAAACCACTATCCTCGGCACAGTCAACAAGAGACGACGGGAAATTCCTCAATCCGCTAGACAGATGGATCGCACTGAATTCACCACTCAGGTGTTTTCAACCACTGGTGCCACGCTGACGGTGTATGCGCCCAAACGGAAGAAGGCCGTTTACGTTCTCAGCAGCATGCACAGCGTGGTTGAGACTGAGGATACCACCAAAAGGAAGCCAAACACGGTCACACAATATAACAAAACAAAGTGCGGTGTGGATGTGATGGACCAAATGGTGCGGGAGTACAGCGTGCGTGCAGGAACACGGAGATGGCCAGTTGCCGTGTTCTACAACATGATTGACATGGCAGCACTGAATGCACATGTGCTTTATCAGGCATGCATTGGGGTGCAGGAGAGACGGGTGGACTTCCTAGTTGAGATTGCCAAAGAGTTGGGTAACTCTCATGTGAGTGAGAAGAAGGCACACAAGGAGAAGCTGCTTCGGCAACAACCTTCCACACCCAGCTCAGGCAAAAGGGCAAAGTGTCAGGTCAACCATCGATGCAGGAACAATTGTGCAACTGTGAGATGCGTTGACTGCTACAAATACACATGTGGCAAATGCACCAGGGTCATACCCTGGCAGTGCCAGGTATGTTCCGACAGTACAGACAGACTGCTGAGTGAGTGCTGAAATGCCAGTCACACAAGGACATGCCACTCACACACACGCAGCCCCCCACTGTGCCTAGTGTAAATATGTGTGGAATTGTTTTATTTCTTGTATTTTTTGTATTGTTTTTAATGACAAAAATAAAAAGCATTCAAACAAATAACTGTTGTTCTTTTGTATATTTCTCATGCTGGAATTTCAGTCCTCTTGACTTAGACACAAATACTTCTGGTCATTGCTCACAGCTGTACCTGGCTGTAAAATATATCTCCATTTAAAATATTAAAATTAATTCATTGTGCTTTTTTGTTAAAATAAAACTAAGCTAAATATAATATATATAATCTTTATATTATAAAATACAATATACTGAATAGAACTACCTAGACAGTTAGTAGGGAGTTAAGCTTCCCCCTTCCTTTGGTGCACCAGTAATGGCCTTATTTACAGAACAAAAGCGCCGGTTCACAACTGCTTATAGGATGCTAATTAAAATCCTTCAGGTCAGTTGACCCGTCTCTGGGCTCCAAAGGTAGAAATGTTAAATGACCCTTCTCTGGCAACGTACGAAGAACGGACCCCTGATATCAACTCTATTGAAACTATATCACAACCAGGTCTGTGCATGGAAATCACATTTTCGTAAGAGTGCTCATCTATCCAGCCACAATTACATTGTTGATAGAGGACTTGTTTTTTCAAATAACACCTTTACAGGGGTGCCTCTTGTTGACATTCTCCAAAGCACATTTGTTTTTATTTTCTTCTTTTAATTCTTTGACAGCTTGAACCCAACTCCTTCCCCTCATTGTTTGTCAGTATACTTAAAACTCCTGCTTTTCTAACTTCCAACAAATAAATCAAGACAATAATAAAGCTCTTATTTGTAATAACCCATCGTTTTTTTTTTTTTTTTACAAAACTTTAGACACACAAGCCTTTTTCATTGTTCCTACAAACAGTCCTTGATGCATTCTCTGATGGAAAAGTCTTTTTTTTTTTTACCAATATCTTATCAGACCACTACTATACATTATGATTTATCCTTAATTTATCACGTCTTCCATTAAATATACAATGCCCTCCACATGTATTGGCATCCTGTGTAACTGTGAATGAAGAGCCTTAACGTCAAACAACACCCTGGAATTGCTATTTTATCATTCATTATATAATGCCGAACTTGATGTATTGTCACTAGTAATTTTGTACCAACGCACACCTAGAGTGAATCTTTATCCTCTGTGCTTTTCACAGGTGCTGCCATCGTGGCATCCTTGCCAGCTCAAATATCACGGTGTAGAATATTTGCAATCGTGACGTACCAACTGCACCAAGCCCTGGAGCATGAACATGCAAGGCTAAAGAGCTAAACATGCCTGAATGTCAGGTTGCAAAAACAAACTACGTGTATGCAAAGGGAAGTCCTTTTTTAAAACAACTCTTACTCACCTTGTGAAAAATGCTGACTGACCGACAGCTTGCAGTATGGTGGGAAACGAGTTTATGTGATGGATTGAAATGTGGTCATCATAAGTCAGAGGGTTATTTACTGTTTCTGATTATATCTGCACATTTTATGCATTACAGACTTAAAATGTTATTCTTTATATGTACAATGTTTTTTACCAACAGTTTGGTTTAGAATAGATATATTCATGTTTATTTGGTTGAGGAAATGTAGTACCCATATATGACCAGATGGGGGAGCATAGCGCGAGTATGCCGTAGTGAAGAGCAGCGGGACCTCCTCTTCAGTAAATACATGCTGGAGCAGAGGAAAAACGTGTCTGCGGCTCATTTACTCAATTATACCCCCTTTTCAGGTCTTTTACATTTACACTCTCCTTGGTGCAGTTCGTACGTCACTTCCAACGGCCCCGCGCAATTAGTTTGCTGTCAAATGTTTTTTGGGGTCGTCAGGAGGTTCAGGGACCGCGGAACGCATTTCAAATTGGTCGGGCCCATCAGCCAATACTCACAATACCACTACCCATCACATACGCACGCGCGCACCCGCATACACATAAATATGGCAAGCGGAAAGGGTCAATTATCGCCCGTACAATAACGCGCAGTTCCAACCATAGACATAATATAAGAGTAGACGCGTCATTGGGCGGGTTCTGCCTATGCTGCAATGCGTCAGAGCGTCCGCCATCTTAAATGTGGCAAATCTGCAGTTACTCAGTCACTTAAACAGAATCAGAGGTACTTTAATCTCTGAATATACTTTGTATTCGTAGTATTTTTTTGTAATATTACAAGTTTATTTTCGTATCCCTTTAGCTTCATTCTCCTGAATTTATTCTCCTAAAGAATAAAAATATTTAAAATAATCTAACCTGGCCCTATTACTCCAGGAGTGAAATAATTCTGCAAACTGTGATTATTCTGGAAATGTTCCCCCTTAATTCTCATAATATGATGTTTTTATCATAACATTATCACTTTTGTGTTTGTTTGTTTATTTTTACTTTATTGACCTAGGATTTTTTTTTGCTCATATTATTAATTTTACCTCTTTAATACTCACCCAAAAAGTTCCTAAAGGTTCACATGTGACACGGTTTTATAAAATAATGAAGACCACAATGTTTAGATTTAACAAATTGATCCTTATATTCATAACACATACACATATACATATACATATATATATATATATATATATATATATATATATATATATATATATATATATATATATGTATATATATATATGTATATGTGTGTATATATATATATATATATATATATATATATATGTGTATGTGTATATATATGTGTGTGTATATATATATATATATATATATATATATATATATATATATGTATATATATATGTATGTGTGTGTGTGTGTGTATTTATTGCAGCACAGGAATGAGGCATCTTTTCTGATCCACGTTCACAATAACAGAACTCAACTTTTTTCTGCCACATACAATATGGCGGTGACGTTGACGTGCGAACCTGCGCCCTATGACGCGTCTACATATATATGTCTGTGGTTCCAACCATAGACATAATATAAGAGTAGACCCCGCATTGACTGTCGCTGCGCAGGAATTACGGCCGCCATCTTGGGGCGGTCGACTTGCTACCCTAACCTGCTAATTCAAGCTGAACACACTAATGATGCCTCAGCACTGTGCGGCTTATTTTTGTTTAAATCGAGGGACTATTTACGTCAGGGCTCGAGGGATAACTTTTCACAAGTAAGATGAACAGATATCGTTTATATTTTTGATTAGAATGTGATTTTTCTAAAATTAGGCAGAGAGATACAGGTCTACACGTCCAAGTCTTTGTGACTTAGTCTCTCCAAAACCGCATCTGCTCCGTGAAGGCATCAGAGCTTTGTTAGACATTAGTGAATAAACAGCATGTGTATATATATATATATATATATAGAGAGAGAGAGAGAGAGAGAGAGAGAGAGAGAGAGAGAGAGAGAGAGAGAGTTAATTTGCAAAAACAGATAACTCCGTTTTTATAAATTAAAAAAACATACTTTTTATTATTTAGTTAAGGTGATACCAGTCAAACTAACCTACCTGATGAATTTGATCAGGTAAGTGAGACATAACAAAATAATGACATCTCAAAAATACACCTTCATTAAAAGGACCCCCTACACACACACACACACACACTTACATTTTAGTTTATTTGGCTAAAAACGGAGTTATCTGTTTTTGCAAATGAACTCTTCAATTATACAGTGAACCCTCGCTATATCGCGGTTCCCCTTTCACGGTCTCGCTGCTTCATGGATTTGCATTGATGAGCCGTTCATTACAGTTCACAAACATAATCGATGGTGGCATGTCGGTTTATTCCAAAAATGAGAATCTTCACCAGCATGTCGGTTTATAAGATTCTTTTTGCCCAGAAGAACAACAACTACCGATAACTATGTTTTTCTCCCTAAAACACACACCTGCACCGCGGGCTTTAGAAGAAAAAAACTCTACAGAGTGCAGCGGCTCAGTGAGAAGAGCAGTGAAATACATGTGAGTCACTATTTGTCCTACTGTACTTTGTATTTTTTTCATAATCATTTTTCATTTTCTCCCGTTCTAATACAATGACTCGGGTCGCGGTGGGGCGGTACTGATCTCCGCAATTTGAAGCATTCAGTTCGTATTGATGATCAAATTAGTATTTTACAGCACAGTAGTTATTTGTAAAAAAAAAACAAAAAACGTTTATTCAGTACTTTTATTTGTTAAACAAATACTTGGGCCTGTAAAAAGGTTTTGTTCTTTGGTTTCAATGTACTATGGAGTATTTCATTGTATAATAATTGTAAAGAAAATAAAAGTTACTACTTCACGGATTTCGCCTACCACAGGTTCTTTTTGGAACGTGTATATATATATATATATATATATATATATATATGTACATGTTTTTGTATATATATGTTTTTGTATATAGTAATAACAAAAAATTATTAAAGTGTATGAGTGGCTGTGTTTTGCAGCATACATAAATTCTGTCAGAATATTCAATTACTTTTAACCACACTAAGAACATTTAACTGCACTGAACCATTTGTTATAATAGCTATAGCTTTAAAGTTTTCAGAAAAAAAAGAACTTGAAAATTAGTTCAATAATCAGCAAGTATAGTTGACTTAAATTGATTATGCACCTGGTTAACACATTACACTGAGCTGAGTTCTCGACCGCCCCAAGATGGCGCCCCTAAATCTCGTCCGCGCCTATAGGCGAGAGCGGTCGATGCGGGGTCTACTCTTGCAGCTATATATCTATGGTTCCAATTCGTATTTTACGCGAGCGCGCGTTTTTTACGTAACCGCGCGTTTCCAGCCAGAACGCGCGGTGACGTAAAAAACGCGCGCTCGCGTAAAATACGTGCGGTGGCGTTAATAACGTTTGGTGGCGTTTTTTGCATATTATATTATCAGGAGGTTGTCTTTCAAAGGTGTTTTACCCAGTAAGAACCCTGCAGCACCAGACACAACCAGGAGGTCCCTGATCGTTGGGGAAAGGCAGAAAGAAGATGCACCTTCCTTTCTGATCCTGTCTAAATCCTGCTTAGTTCAATAATAAAGTCTGATATTACACAAAACTCACTCTGCTTGTTCTCCCTACTTATGCCCCTGGTGCAGAAGATAAATGAAATCTTTAACAGAAATGTTATTATTAATTCTGAAAATATCATGTGAATATAAATACAAAGCATACAGAAAATGCAGCTTTATTAAGTGACCTGGTTTATTTTATTTAGCTTTTAATTTCTTTTCAACATTTAGTTCTACTACTTGGCTTATGCTTTGGTAGTTTCATGTTTACAATGACAAAAGAAATATGAGAAGTTTATGGTCGTCAAGTTGTAGTTACTCTCATATGACAGCAGATGGCAGTGAAAGCCCAAATTCATGAGATTAAATGTTTGAAGTCAATTTTTAAACGTCTGTCTACCACTTTTTTGTGATTTCAATCATCAGTGGCCGGTCTAAACATATTAAATTTCCAAGAATGCAAAGTGAGCATGAAGCTATACCATTTTCCAGGGAATAAACAGTATTATGTGACGCTATGCTTCATTTTTTTGTCTGTATGTACTGTTTTATTATCTTCGTGTCTTTCTTTAAATGCCTCAGTACTACTGTTTGTATTATAACCCAATTTTACAGACTGTAAGTTAGTCTAACAAAGCTCCGGAAGCCAGAATCCTGAATTAAATTGTCACACCAAATACTGTATGGTAGCAAATGAACACCGAATGGAGAATTAATTGCTGGCTAAATGAAACGCACCAGACACAGTGTGGCACATTGGGGCAGCCGAGCAGTAGCGTTACATCCAGGGCTGTCGCTGGCTGGTATTACAGCGGCACAACAGTTAGGTGGAGCAGCAGACCTTTCTTCTAAAGTTTCCCCAGGGGGTTCACGGTCAGCGTCGAGTGAAGTGACAGAAGCTGCAGTTCCCTTAACTTTTGGCATTGTGCCAAAAAAAATCTGTTTTTTTTTTTGCGTTTCATTGTTAGTAAAACCTTAAAGCTAACTAAGCTAACGAAGCAAATGAAGTAGCGCGGACTCCTAAGCAGCGCAGAGGTGGCTTTTGTTTACATCACATGACACAATCAGCCAATACATTTTTAGATGGGATGATTTATCGCTTTCTCATTGGAGAATGATGCTGCTGCCATAGACTACTGTGCATTTGAAAAAATAGCTATTGAATAATTTAATTTATATATATTATTTTACATGTTTGATCATCAAAAGTAGGTAGGACCGCGGCCCTTGAGCATGTGTCAATTACAAATGCACCGATGTGTTATACTAAGATTATGGCATGTTTTACATGAAAATGGTTGTATACTTTTGACGTTAAATTCATGTTTGCATAATCCTAATAATTTGCTACAGTTCTTTAAGGTTTGGATGGGTTTTAGATCTCATGTTAGCAAGTTTAGGCAGGTGGCTATTTTTAGACTTTCAAAGATCAACTGCCTTTACTGAATAGCACATTCTCTAGTCTTTCCCATTTTGAAATGTGGTTAAAGGTAATGGGCCTTTGTTTAGTCATATTTAAACCTCAGGGAAACTCAAAATATAGACAGATTACTAATTGTTACAAATGTGAAAAATGCTTTAGTTGAATGGTTTTCCAACCAATGTGGGAATTTTTCCACACTTAAAAAGGAACTCAAATTAAGGGTTAGATTCCCCCATTTGCAATTATGTTAATGCCCAAAGAAAACTTTTCATACAACCTTGCGAAGGTGCTGTAAATTTAAGAGGGAAGGTTCAACAGCTAATGCAGATTTAGATGGAAAACGAACCAAAATGTCCTGCGTGCACATTGCCTGCCGTTAACAGATCTGTTCGTGGAAATCCTTGGTGTAAAGTTGGTTGTGCTGAATTTCAGGGTTGCTAGTAGGACGGTACTATAATGAGACCGGACAGCCCACAGAGGCCCTGCTGGAGGTCGAAGCATTACTAGCGGAGGGCCAGAGACTGAAGGCCCAGGCTGAAATTGAGAAGGTTCACTTTCCTGCCTGCAACTCTGAGTGGAGCACTGGCCGGGGTGGAAGAGTCTGGTGCTCCACTAAAAGGTATGGAAACAGTTCAGGCTTGTTGTTACATATAACTAAACATTCCCATTCAATTTGGAAGATTAAAAATGAACCAGGATTTACAGGGCTGACTTTCTCTCCCCCCCCCCCCCCCATGCAGTGGTGGAGTGATAAGAGACTGGACGGGTGTGCCACGAAAGCTTTTCTCCCCAGTTTCCGGCTATGTACAGTGCGTCTGCATCAAAGATCCATCTACAGCAGAAGAAGATGCCAGCCTGCAGGAATATGATGGCTGCCGTTCAGATGCTGACTCATGCATGGTGGGAGAAGACCAAGTCTCTGGAGCAGTCACGAGAAACAGGCCGATTCCTTCAGACTGAACACGCTTCAGAAAAGGAAATCACATCGAGCCTTTTTACAACAGACGACGGATAAAGACATTTCGCTGCACGCTTTGTCGATGACCTTTATGTAAAGTTGTCCTCCCCTCCTCTAAAAGAATACACCAGGAAGAGACAGACCAGATATCTGAGCATACAGATACGATACAATGTGCATAAAAGATTAAACAATGTGCATAAAAGATTAACAGAGGCAAGATTTTTAGGTTGTCACAATGACAAGCACAAACTGCATTTAAGTACAAAACAGTTGTAGTGGTCAAAAATATCACACATTTATCTGTACAATTTAACAATACTTAAAGAGGCCACTCCACTTGGCAGTCCCTCTACTTAGTCCGCATCTTCCCCCAATGATCTGAAATGTCGCGTGTTGCTGATAAAGTGCACCGGTTAGGCTTAGAAATTAGGGTCATTAAATGGGACGGGTCGATGTGATCACATAGCAATGATGGCCTCAGGAAGGTAAAAAGAAGAAAAAAATCTGGAATGTTATTGGGTGACCCCTTTCAGAACATGGTTTATGATATAAGTGATGTATGAAGGCTATAAATGAAATGACATGCATAGGCATATGATATAGATGTGTCACTGAGGAGAACCGTTGACAGCAGGATGTGTGGCGGTAATGTGATGAATTTGGCCCTCAGGTTCTTTGTCTTCATAACTACTCGATTATTTCCATTTTCTCTGGAGGGGAAATAATTTGCTCTAGTTGTACTCCATTTCATGTGTTTGCTGGCATCAAAGTAATTGTTTTAATTATGATTCATTTTTTACTCTTTTGGGAAAGTTACTTCAATTGAAAATCTACTAAAGCTGAATGATAATTACTCACATGGATAATTAAATCTATAGAACTGATTCATCTTGTAAGAGTGTGTTTTCTGCTTTGGGGAGGGTCAGTTTGAATCTTGTGGATGGTGAGATAACCCAACAGAGAAAAGGTAAACCCTTGAAGTGTCATAACATCTGTCTGCCTGGCATAATAGGAGCCAATCAGCGCTAACATCACTGATCTTGAGAAATAAGGAACTCCATCCAGCTGTCACCGAGCTGGTAGAGCTGCTTATATCCGCGTTAAGATACTTTGATTGATAGCAAGAAAAAGAAAATGTTGCTCTCTATTCAAAATGTCTCTAGAAGATTAATAGTTGTTCATAGTCTGGAGTAGTATGAAGATGATGGTCCTTAGTATCTTCTGCTTCTCATGGTGTTCCTGAATAGCAGTGGCGAGCCGGGCCTGGCCGATGGAGGAGATGCTGGTCACAGCATTATGATACCCCACCCAGAGTCAGTACGTCAAAGCAGATGTCGCACACTCTCACAGGCTTGTTCAAGTCAAACTTGATGATCGGGATCTCCTTTATAGAGCACTTGTGGCACAACAGGCGCCCACAATGGCGGCTAGAGGAAAAGAGGGAATGGGAGACTGATTAGCCAGTTGGACAGTGACATCAAAACAAGAACAATTTCTACTACTTTAGTTTAGCATCAAGTATGAATACAAACGAAGTACCTTGATGACAAAACCTAGTTTGCTGTGTGTTAGCTCAGCCTAAAATGACCAGCTGGCACTTTAATCCTCTCATGGTTAACGGAGAGCAGCTGGTTGAGATAACCGCTTAACACTCGTCTTTCTGACTGAATTAAAGGGCAAAATGTTTGCACTGAAAGGGAGCGCTGCTTGGGAGACGATGTGAAGACTGCCATGAATTCTGTTTTCAGACGACAGAGCGTGCCGCGTTCATTCATGTGTGGAGCTGCGTTTGGTTCCAGGGAGAGGCTTCGCTCACCTGACACACTGACCTAAATACAGACGTGGATCAAACCATCATCAGGAGCAACACAGACCAACGATGGAGGAGCAAGTGGTGATAAACTAGTTTTTACCCCAACATGGTGGAGTACAGTGTCACAAAGTGCTAAGGAATCAAAACGTTGACATTTAGAGGCCGTGCGCCTCAGACTTTAATCCTACTGACAGTTTTCACAAACCTAGGACTGGGAGTTAAAAATCGATTAATTCCAATTTATTAAAGCTTTTTAGGGAAAGAGAACTGACTGGGCTTCCATGAAGAGAGTAGCAATACTCAATAACTGTTCAGGAAAATATATTATCAAAATATTGTAAAGAGGAAACTATTTTTACCATAAGATGAGGCTCTTTAATTTATTTATTTACTTATTTTTTTAAGTTAGTTTTACGTCTGTTCTTAGCTCACTGTGTAATACCACTAGCAGTAAACATTTAGTTATATTTTCATTGTTTACGACGACAGGGCCACCATCTTGTTTTACAAGCATGTTTCACAGCTTCTCTTTAGTTGCTCTTTGAACTCAGGCCAACTCCCAGACAAAATGCTCGACATAAAATCAAGTTTTTGGAATCCTCTTTATGTGAAACAAAAAGAAGAAAAAAAAAAAAAGCTTGACACTGAACTTCAGAAAACCATGGAAACGTCTAACAAAGGCCACAAAATGCAGAAGCAGTAGAGTGTGTGAAAAACAACATTAGTCATTCTAAAAAGTGAATGGTCATCCAGTGTAGGGTTAAGAAAGCCAGCCTACTGACCAGTGATGTTTCCGTGTCGTAACACCAAACTTCGCAGTACATTCATAGCAGTTGGACCCATCACACCAAGGGGGTTCATTGGACAGCATATCTTAAAAAAAAAACAAACAATCAATGTGGTGTGGTTACACACCTATTGCAGTGTATTAACACCTCTTGTGATAAATAAGCGCACAAACCCACCTAGAAGGCGGAAGAGCAACTGTTTGGTTGCAACTTGGTAGTTGAAAATATTGATGCCCTGATTATTTGTGACACCCAGTCGAGCCCCAGCCCTCACAATGGCACGACACAGGTTGGCATTGCCTTTCATATAAGCCAGAAGCAGCACTGCGATGAAACAAACACTGTCACAGTCAATGCGGTGCTGCAGCGGAGCATTTACATCAATATGCAGCATGGATGAGAAACTACCGTACCCGTGTTCCCTTCACCATCTGGCTTGTCTAGAGGGTATTCTGGCATACACTCCAGGAACAACTCAAAGATGGCTGCCGCATTTTCTTTACCATAATGGCCTAGAACATGCATTGGTGACTGACTCCTAAGCACACAGAGGAAAAAGAAATCCAAATACATTTATATGGCAAGTTTTTTCCACTGCTAGCATGAATGCTTTGCTACACATTAGCTCCCGGTGAAAGAGGAGACTGAAAGTGACTGAATGTACCTGAGATTGAAGGCCTCGGCATCAATGTTGGACTCTGTGAGAAGGGTTCTGACATTGTTAAGGCGGCCCTGCATCACAGCCAGATGCAGAGCTTGAGAAACAGTGGCAGAGAAAAATTATGTTCGTTAGAATCCTGATATGATAAAAACAAGACAACATCAATAAGAAATGTTTTTTAATTACACAACTCCTTGGGAAATAAAATAAAATGTTGAAACCAACTCAAAACATCTGGCTTGCAGGCAGACATGGGTATGCAAAGTGACCCGGCAGCTGCTTCCCTTAGATTTCTCTTTGTACTCTATGGCTCAACAAGCGCTGCTGACGCGTTGCTGGTGTTAATTAAACCCGTTAGTTGCTGATGGAAGAGATCTGAACAGCCCTTCCTGAATGTTGACTGGTTCCTGCATTATATCCGTCGCATGGGACGAAATAATTCCTCCATTCACCTTATCGTTTCAAAATATCAGTTGGTTTTAAAAGTTAGGTCACTGTGACGCGGCATGTTCAACAGCAGAAAAATGTAAAGGTGATGTGAAACAAGGCCCTCCTAACAAATTTAATTTATTGAATTTAATTCTTCATTTGCATGGATAGTTTTCTAACTTGAAGACATTTTAAAGCCTAGCTGTAAATAATGAAACCGTCCCCCTTGAACACTCATGTTACCAATATTTCCATACTGGTACATACTAGTTTTAAATGTTATTTATGCGGGGTAGTTGGACTAGTTAAAGCGCTAAACAAGTGCAAGCCATTTATTTTTCTCATACCCATTTAGTTTTAAATGTTTTGCTGATGCTATTGTATCCCTCAGGGCAGAGAAATTAAACCTCATAACTCATTTCTAGCCCAAACTTTGCCATACGTCGCAGCAACAATTATCAAAGTAAACTACAGACTGCGAGTGATTTGCTTAACATAAGAAGAAAATAAAAAAGGTGACATGTAGCTCAGCGGCGATCGGCACCAGCCAGCTCAAGTCTACTGTTTCTTTAATGTAGAAGCAAATCTTTAGCTCGTACTGTAATGTATATCAAAATGAAAAGTCTTCTAAACATATCTGGAGCAAAAGAGAAAAAAAAGGAGCTATAAGTTGATTAGAAGAAAACAAAAATCCTTAACATACCATTGTTGCCATTCTCATCCTCAGCAGCAAAATCTATGGCATTCTCCAACAACACAGAACAAATGGTAGCCTGGTCCTGCTGGGCAGCCAGATGTAGTGCTGTCTGCCTGTGTTTGGTCAGCTCATTTACTTTGGCTCCGGCAAGAAGCTGGACAACAAAAATACACAACCAGATATTAGAAATCACACCACGAGTTCAGGAGTTCCTGTTATGAGGCATTAATATCATGACTATCCCCATAATACTAGATACTTCAGTGTGTCGCCTACCGTTTCACAGAATGAACGATAAGAAAAAGGTTAGTACCAGGTTGCGGACAATGATCTCGGAGCCCGCCTGCACCGCCAGGTGAAGAGGGGTGAGTTTGGCAGCATCCTGAACTCTGGAGTTCACATTAGCTTGGACACTAATGAGGAACAGGACACATTCGATGTCCGAGTTTTGAACAGCCACATGGAGGAAATTCCTTCCTTTGTTGTCCACCTGCACAGAAGCACACACTGAAATAAGCGCAAAGAGGTTCATGTGGTCGAGCTTTGCATGCTGTTCTCATGCATCGCTACCTGTTCAGCAGCACCGGGCTCCCTCTTCAGGATAGCTTCTGCAGCTTTGTTGTTCTTGTGCGTCATGGCACAGGCAAATGGTGTCATTCCTTGGCGGTCACGGACGTTGAGCCGAATGTCCGGATGGGAAATCAGCAGCTGGATTATGATGTTGTGCTGGTTGCCAATAGCAGCATGGATGGGAGCTCTGCCCTCTGAGTCCTGAAAACAAACATGAACAGGTACATTGTTCATTTCATCTGTGTCATCTTTCAATCAGGGCAATCGTGTTTTTTTCCCTGCTCCATTTGTGTTACTGATCTACCAGTCTGAACTTACTTGTGCATTTACATTGGCTCCGAACTCTAAAAGGCACTGCACCACGTCCTCCAGACCCCAGCTGCTTGCAAGGTGGAGGGGGGATTGTCCGTCTCTGGCTTCTTCATCTCCTTCCCCGTTAGGTCCAGGCCGTCTGGGGCTGTTCACGTCACAGCCACTAAACACGCACAGGCAAACACATGGCACATGTACTCAGCTCTAGCTAAGCATATCAGCTTTCCACAAGCCTGTCTTGAACCAATGTGAAGGAGTTTCCTGTCCAAACACCCAAAGTGTCAACATACTGATCCTGAGCCACTTAGGAACCTTTGCCTTGTGACAAGGTACATCAGTGTTTCATCTACAGTTGTCCAAAGAGGGGAGGGAGGGAGGGAGGGGGATCCCGGCATGTAGTGAATTATTTAAAATTAGTCTGTACGTGTTCACGGTTAATTTTATTAATATATATATTGCCCGTTCTAAGCTAATTGTGGCTGTACGTGGTCGCTCGCGTTGCACTCCTTCCAGCTCCATCCATGTCAGGCACTCACACTGCAGGGAAACACGCACTCCTGCCAGGAGAGAGTGAGCAGACGTATACTTGCCCATTTTGGTAAAAATATCTGCGCCTTTTAAACACACCAGATCTTTGAGGATGGCAGCACTAAAAGGTCACAGAGCCGGGAGCTGCCGAGTGTCTACTGTGAGCCGTGAGGACGTGGGCGGAGTCTGTTCAGCCGGGTCAGTTAAAGTAGGAGCGGTGCGGCGCCACAGTCTGGATCCTCTGGGTCAGGATGGCATTGAGCAGGAAGAGCAGACTGCGCCGCGCATGTAACCATCAAGAAGTGGAAGTAATGTTTTACTTTTGTATGAAAGTCAGTCAGTTAGTGGACAACAATTTGTTGTTGTCATGTGGTATTACGAGTGATTATTTGAACATAGCGTGAATGTTAGCTTAAAGACATGTAATCATCCTCATATTAGGCAAAGTTCATATAACATTAACACTCAACATTTTAAACAAGTAAACTGCTCTGTAGTCATTTCCAGATTTCTGAGAAAAATACTATTTGCTCTGATTGATTGCAGAACACACTTCTGTTGCTAGACAGACCGCACGAATGGATCACCTAAAACAGATCTACATGTGATGAAATAAACTCTGGATAAAGTCACACCCAAAGGTAGATCTAGATTTCAAGAAGTAGGAAGGATCAAATGATAATTTTGAAAACATGGGGCACAATTTAAGGCAGAGTTGCAAACCTGCGGATGAGGAAGCAAGCAGAGACCTCATTGTTCTCATCGATGGCTCTGTGCAGGAGAGTCTGCTGGCAGCCAGAGGGCCCCGAGCTCCAACAAGTGGCATCACAGCCATGACGCACCTGGTGGGCATAAAGGAAAGTCAATACTGAAAACCTAAATCAAGACTGCATGCTGGTGCCTATCTCCAGCTGTCACCAACATAAATATCAGATACAATACTAGTCTACATCGTCCACGTACACTCTTTCAAATGTCCCATAAAAATAACAGAGAGAAGCAGCACACTAGCTCTCTGCACAAGTTGGACAATTAAAACTGCCTTGATATCCTTTACATTCCTCAACATGCACAACAACTTAATAGGAACTTCTGTCCATATTTGTCATATTTTTTTTATCTCTTCTCACCAAAAAAATACCTGTGTAAAAATGTATTTACACTCTGCAGCGCTAATGGCTTCCCCCAAGCCATTAGCGCTATAAAATCTGATTTTTACAACAGTTCTTACATTGGCCAGATTCTAATTGACGGAATATGTCGACCTTTCCATCATATCAATATTTTGTATTACTTCTACCCCTTCTTCCCTATTAGGAAGATCCCTATACAGTTCTTCAAATCCTGACAATATGGTATGATATAGGTGCAATGTCAAAAAGCATCGGTTTATATTGATTTTGACACATTTGTAATTTTAAATAATACATTTTTCTGTATGGGTTATATCAAGATAAATATTTTGACATTAGAATCAAATGAATCTAAATCCCAATTTTGACAACCCTAAATATAAATAATGAAAGCTCACTCTAGTAATGCTTTTATGTAGCTCGTTAAGAGAAATCAGAATTAGTGAAAGATGTCAGAAAGTAGGTTTTAGGCCAAGGTGAATGTACAACAGTTCACTGGGTATTGTTAGATGACAAGTTTGTTCGCCTGAACCTACAACATAGACGATTGTTGTTCCTCTTACCAGCGTGGATGCAATATCTTCCAGGCCATTCTCTAGAGCCAGCCATAACGGAGGATCCCCTTTCTCATCTGTAATAGACATATCAGCCCCTCTGGTGCAAATGGCATCCACAACTAGTGGCAACTGGTTACTGATGGCCAGCTGCAGCGCCGTTTGTCCCTCTTGTGTTCTGGAAGTAAAGGGGATGCCCCATGAAGCACATGAACAGACGCACACCGGCTAACTGGAGTCAGGTCACCCTTCACGCTCATTTATCGAGCACAAGATTTGTCACTCATCTTCTAAGAAATGCTTAAACCCGTTCATATTATCACAGATCAGCAATAGTGTCTAATGGGAGCCAATGACATGAAGAAGAGCAGACTAACTGCGGTTACCTGACATTGATGTCTGCCTGATGCTCCAGGAGAAAGAGGGCGCTCTTGCTGTCCTGTCTTTGGATGGCCATGTGAAGCAGAGTGTGTCCATTGGACATAGTGTCATTTATAGAAGCCCCTGAGCCCAGCAGCTGGGCCGCAATAGTGTGCATACCTGGCAGGGAGTGACAGAGCTCAGTGAAGACAATCCCATAAACCCTGGTATGTCTGAAGAGGAAAGCTTTCATAACGCAGATAAAGGAGTGCATTTGTCTGGTTATTGCTGTGTACCTGTCCAGAGGGCCAAACCCAGAACCGTCTGGTCCATGGAGTCTTTGAGGCTGAAGTCTGGAATGATCTGCAGGTTGTTGGTGGCATGAAGGGCGTTGGCTGAGATCCACAAGTTTTTGAAAAGGTCGTTAAATACCAAGCAGTTATATTACAAATATTGAGGTGAAGTAGAAATAATCCACGGTTTACCTACATGAGTCGGTCTGGAAAGCGCTGCTTACCTTTCTGTTCCAAGATGACGGAGACGACATCTGGGTGGTTGTGAGCGATGGCCATGTGGAGCGGTGTCTGCAGAGCCACGCCGTTGGTGTCGTCGGGCAGCGCCTTCTGGGTCTGCAGGTTAGGGTTGGCACCTTGCTGGAGCAGCTCGGCGGTCAGGCCGGCCAGGCCACAGCGACATGCTGTATGAAGCGGGCTCTCACCCTGGAGGCAGGCAAAGTCATTCAGAACGACCACAGACACCTTACCTCCACCTGACAACATGTGAATCAGTCAGGATTGGACATTCTGACTGATTAACTGGATCATGAAATGATATCCACAACAGGAAACAAGAGAAATGAGAAACTATTCTGCCTCAAGCAGTCAATGAACACATGGATAAATGACGTAGTTGATGCCACTGGCCAAACGCTCAGGGTGTTCAGAAGCTACAGCATTTGGCATCAAATATGACTTTTGAATAAGACGTGATAAAGTTGACGACTGAGCCCGTTAGAAAGAGATACTGTGTGTATCCTGCAGCTCTAAAACAACAGTCTGGAAGTTAGCAGCAAATGCATACCCATTTATTAACGTGGTTGACCTTTGCCCCATGCGTCGCTAAGAAAAGAGCTGCTGCCTCGTTGCCGGCCCGAGTTGCTCTCTGCATAAGGCAGTTTCCTGTAGGGAAGAGATGAAGGCACGAGATGAAGGATTTCCTCATCACTTCGTCCTTCACATAACAAAAAAAGTCAAACTGCTGAGACCACAAGACGGTGTGCGCTTTCAAAACGTGCAGTGAGCAACGGGCCACGAGCATCAGAGACACAGCAGCGAACAGGACCTGTAGCAGCGTCAGGCGCGTCAGGGTTGCTTCCTCTCTTGATAAGCTGAGCTGCAAAGCCATTCTCATCAAACGAGGTGCCGTTTTCCACTGGGGCGTCGTCCTCGAACGGATTCACCGACAGGTCCGACGACATGGTGATGTGCTGCAGGGCCAGCCACAGAGCTCCACTGCCGTCATGGTCCTTCAGTTCCAGGTCAAGTCTGCCAAGATAGGTAAATGATGGCAGGAAGCCAGCACTACAGAGTCCTATGCAAAAGTACTCACACCCTTTCAAACTCAACTTTTATCCCTAACCTTACATGTTGATAGGCCAGTGGCCCTTAAGTCATATCTGTGGCCCCAAGCTATGATTTCTTTTCAACTATATTGGTTTCCATGCTGTTCTGTTGTAGAACAGGAAGACCAGCAGCAGACTGAGCTGACTCCAGAGGAGTTTTGACTGAATAACCCTCTTGTCTGTGATTGGCTGCGGGGCGAGGAGAAATGAGGTTTCCTCCGAGGAAGTCCAGAAAAATTGAAGAGTGACGACAAAAAATTATTAAGGACCACAATGAACAAAGTGGGTCAAACCAAAGTATTGTGTCCTTTTTCCTTCAGCTGTGGTTCATGGTTTGAAAATAATAACATTTCAGCTTTCTCTACCCAGAGGCGCTGTATCAGATCTGGCGATTTATCAAGGCTCTCTCTCATTTTACACTGTTAAGTTGCCCCCCATCCACCTCTTGTGGTACAAGGCAGACACCAGAGAGTTATGTTAATATTAGATGTGTGGTCCAGACATTTATCTTGGTGGATCACTCCTTAACAATATCCAAGACACTCTTGGATGGGGGGGGGGGGGTTACCTCTTCCAAAGCGGTTGAATCCTAAACTGGGCGAAGACAATCCGAGTGGAGAGGAGCCGAGTCAGGCGGGCGAAACGAGAAGGCCCTTTGAAAGCCACTGATAGAACCAATCATAGATGGTTTTCAAAATGAAGTGAGGGGCATTTTGTACTCAGCCCTCACAGTAACCCTAAAGACATCCCGGCATATCACCCTGAACACACCATCTCCCCTGCGAAACATGGTGCAGATGCTTTTGTTCAGCAAGGACGGGGAAACGGAGTGGATTTGAGGTTGGAAGGATGGGCGATACAGGCCGACCCTGGAGGAAAGCTGTTAGATGCTGCAGCACGGCTTCATCTTCCAGCAGGACAAGCCTCGACCTACAGTACAATGCTTTAGATGGAAGCACATTTATGTGCTACAAATGTCCAATCAGTGTGGCATGAACATCTTTCCCTTCACAGAACACACATGTATATAGCATTTGAGGTTAAAAACAAGCTACAAGCTGTTTTAAGTTATTTCACAATTCGTGTTTCATACATAGTGATGTGAGCAACACTCAAAAGTATATAGAACTATGTATTTGCAAAGTCAGAAAAATAAGGAGAGCCATTGAATGTCAAGATTCAAAACTTTTGACTGGTAATGACCACACACACACACACACACAGTTTTATAAAGAATTCAGAAAACTATGAATCATTTTCCTTCCACTTAATGATTAAGCACCACTTTTTGATTGTCTATCACATAAAATATTCTGAAATTGGTTGTAAGTTCAAAGGGTATGAAAAAGTTTTGCAAGCCACCGTTGTGTCCAAACTATTGCAGCTGTTCCATTTTCCAGCTACGCTGCTCATATCACTCAGGAGATAAATGAAGTGAGGCCTGTAGTGATTTCTGTCGAGACCGTGCTGATCCTCCTAATAAAGAGTGGGACTCACTGTTTGCACTGCAGCAGCTGGTTGAACACTGCCTCGTTCCCTGAAGCCACAGCTTCGTGCAGCGGAGTTCTTGAAGCGACACAAGTAAAGAAGCGTCACACTTTGCACCGCCGTCACATTTACAAGCCAATAAGCCTGCCAGAGGACGCGTCATGTGACCCACCTGCCTTTGCTGTTCTGCATGTTAGGGTTGGCCCCAGCTTTGAGCAGAGCTTCTGCGATCCGGGCCATGCTGCTCATCATCTCTGCAGTGTGTTTCTTGGGGCTGAAGGAGCAGACTAAATGCAGTGGGGTCTCCACCGCCCCCACCGTGGCTGCATTCACCTGAGCCGAGTGGCGGATCAGGAAGATGGAAGCAAACTCGTCCCCTAGTCGAAGAAGGAAAGGTGTGAATTTTAAACCCTAGTTCAACGTGAACGATGAAGTATGAACATCAAAGAGGCACACAATCTTGTTTTCAAGTGTCCCTCATGTTGGATGAGACGGGCGAGGAAGGCAGATGGCAGCCACCAGTCCTACTGACCTCGCTGGATGGCCTTATGGAGGAGGCTCCAGCCGCTCTGGTCCACCATGTCCACGTCAGCTTTGTTGTTCACCAAAGTCGTGGCTATACCTTCCAGCTTTCGGGAGAGCGCCAGGTCTAGAGCAAGGTCCCCGTTACCGTCCAGTTCATTTAGCTTCCCTGGTAACTGGAGGTAGTTGGACAACACATTAAGCCATTTCTTCAGCAGAATGGACCGTTATCAGAACTCTGCCATAAGGTCCAGCTGAACCAATTCATTGGCAGGTAGAACATATGCTACCTGTGAATCCATCTCTATGAGATAGAGAAAGACCACATCTTCACGCTCCACTTTGATGGCCTTGTGGAGAGGATACTCCGTTTTCGATTTGATCATCTTGTACAAAAGTTGGGCACTCATGGTACTGAAATCTTCCTTCCGCAGATCATCCTGACAAAAAAGCAACAAAGACATGCAGCAGTCACCACACCACGGAAGAGCAAAGTAAGGCTTTTTTAATGCAACCAAATCAGCCTGCATCTGTTACCATCTCTGCAGTATAAACATAGCTGATGAGAGTAAAACAGAAATGGAGAGACTACACTCACACCTGATAGGAAGGTTTACCTAAATGTGGAGATGCTTTTTGGTGGATCACTGTTTAGATTTGCCACATAGGCATAGAAAACCATAAAAATCCAGATGTTATAAGCCCTTTTGATATCCCTACTCAACTCAGGGGGTTGAAGTGGACCCACTGTTGTTAGGCTCTGATCCACATTTAGATGAAGTCACGGGTGGGATACCGGGACACGTCCGAGGATCTTCTAGTGTCACTGTCATCTTGGAACCATGGGAGATCTAATGCAGATAACGTGCTGCTGTGGACATCTGTAGAACTGAACGCATCTGGACCGACAGCTGGAGGAGCACAACAAGGACCTGATGCAGGTATGAATCAGTGGACGCATACTCTGCATCAGCTGTGCAGGTAAACGTTGGCAGGTTACACGCTACGTCTCTTGTGCTGCCTGATCCGGACTGCATGTTCTGAAAGCACACAGCTCAGTCTTCTCGATATGTGGACTCGTTTGGTGGGAGTGAAAAAGTGATCCACAAAAGGCAGTTACGCTTCATCATGAGAATGGGATTAGAACCAGGCGACGGTATACAGAACATTCTCTTTTGTCTGTCTGTGGCAGACTGAAGGAGGAAAGTGTGACAGCAACAAGCCAACTTGAAGATACTCACCCAGTGACTGGCTATGATCTCCCCACAGTAGTTCATTAGCGTGCTGGCATTCAGCTCCTCGGCCGTTTGGTAGAAGCGAATGCAGTTCCTCACATTTACCGAGGACATCACACCTTTTTCACACCTGTTCCAACAGACAGTGGTTGATGGATCCATAGTACCATGGATAAGTGGGTGTATAGGACAAGCTGCACCTACCGCTCTCTGAGCTGGTGAAGCTGGAAGCGGTTGGCCAGCTTCATCAAGTCAATGAGGAAAGCATCCTCCTCGCTGAGCTCCAAC
Organism: Fundulus diaphanus; assembly: GCA_037039145.1. Classification (NCBI taxonomy): domain Eukaryota; kingdom Metazoa; phylum Chordata; class Actinopteri; order Cyprinodontiformes; family Fundulidae; genus Fundulus; species Fundulus diaphanus. Next base: position 3,575,851 of record CM073136.1, read on the forward strand.
TCGTCTGTGTACACCCAGCGCAGCATGGCCATGGCTACCTCAGCTCTGCAATCTGACCACCGATCACGTCACATATGCAGACAGATCCAGGTAAAGCCTGTGATCACTAACTACAACCTACCTCTAATGAAGATGCACTTATTTTTATACATAAAGTCATTTATTCACATTTGTAGAAAGAAAAATAAGGACAACTTAAGTAAATCAGAATCCGTCATTGAACTGTGAAGGTGAAGAATGCATCCCCAAATAAATACTTGGTTATTCATTAACAGCAGAGTGTGCTGACTGACAGAGAGCTGGTGGGGGGGGGGGGGGGGGGGGATCCTCATTGTGATTTTACCAGGATGCGTCGCTACCACAGTGATGATGTGAAACGTAGCTTTGCTGCACATCGCTTCTAGTCACCTCAGTAATGCGTAAACTGGACAGAACCCATCCACCTCCTTAATAGCTGATTATTCACTTTTCAAGTTCTACAACAACAGCGATCCAAAAGATAAAAAAAAGGTCATATCTGGTAGGGGTTAGTTACCATCGAGATAGACATGTCGGCTCTAGATCGGCTGGAATCTAGGGGTAGGGCTACTCCATAAACACAACCAGCACTGCTCACCGGTTAGGTCCAGTTCAGCGGTGGATGCCAGGTTGGCCAGACTCCAGGCATCACTGCGAGCGGCCAGCACAAACTTGTGGGCACAGTATTGACCCCCCGTGACTTTCACTTTCAGATCACTGGAGAAACAAGAAGCTAATTAATCATGAGAAAATGATACACGCTGTAATGTCTAAGCTGACAGAGTCATTGGGCCAAACTAGGGCTGGCCAATATGGCTTAAAGCAGCACAGTGTAACTTTTAACCTCTAGGGGCGCTAGACCTGAAACTTTCAGGTTTAGTGCCATTGGCAACAATTAAACAGTCTCCGTTTTTTGGAATCCACTTTGCAGCAGCAGATTAAGCAGTCATGGACAAGGATACATTCCCCTCTAGATTCTACTCAGAGTCTCCCACTGAAAGGGAAAGAAGGAGCTCCAGTAGCCGTGACAGAGTAAGATGGTGCAGACAGCAGGCTCCATCATCTGAAAGAAAGGCTGCAGAAACTACAGAGGAAAAGACCCAACATACGCTACATCTAACTGATCATTACGCATCACCATGTCAAAATAAAAGCTGCCACACCTTGAGAATGAAGGTTTTTTTTTTAAATATATGGTAAAACAATGTAAAGCATATGAGATATATTAACCCATATTTTGTATAGCCTATATTGCACTTATACTAACCATAATCAGAGTTTGAAATGAACTTAAATATCATGAAACGTTAAAATGTACTTCATTTTGAAAAGTGCCTGCAACCTCCTAGCTGGCTACTGGCTACTGTGTCAGGGAAGGAAAACCAGAAACGACGGTCCATTGTTGCCCATTTAGTGTCTTTGTTGCTACATTTAGTGACTTTTCAGACACCTCTAGTAATTTGTGTTCAATCAGCAACTTTTTTTGTTTTAATGGTGACTTTACCAGAAGCACCAGTTGTTCTTGAGTCACTGTATTGAGGCAGCAGGGAGAGCTGCCACAAGAGTTCCCATTTCCCTCAGCGCCGTCCCACAGGCACACCACAGCTGCTGCTGCCTCCTCACATAAATGGAGTTTCTAAAGTAGTCTTTTTTGTCACTAGAATATTTCCCTGAATTTGATTCAAATGCAGCTTTAATCCCTTATTCATCTCGTTCGCTTTGTGTGCCACTGATAACTGCTGATAACAGTTTGATGTAGTATGGATTCAGGATACGGGTTAAAATTCATAAATCACTTTGTAAAGGTCATTTTTTGGTTCCAAACACACTCCAACACTATTTTAATAACTTTTTTTTCTCTTGGCAAAAGCTCTCCTACAGCCTGGGTCACAAATGTATGAACAAATATGCAAATTAGAGGATGATGACCCCCCCCCCCCTAACCTGACTCTAGCCAGATTGATGTCGCTCCGCCTAGCTCCACTCACATACATCTGGGACACCGCCAGTAGAAAGTGATTTCTCCAACCAATTTTATGGTCCAGCCAATCAGGACGCAGGGCTGGAGTTTCATAGATGTGACGTAGTGGAGAAGCGACCATGAGATTCCAACAACAATGGCGGCTCGCATCGAGGAAGCAAGCGTTAACATTGATGCTGCTATTTCTTCCGTGTTGTCCAATCTACCTAATATTGTTTCATTAAAAGAACATCAGAGAACGGCTCTGAAGGCTTTTGTTGGTGGAAACCATGTTTTCGCCCTTCTCCCGACTGGATTTGGCAAGTTTTGTTTTCCGGGGCGCGTCCGCAGCGGACGGTTAGCGCCAACCATATTAGGAGGCCTTTAGTCCTCAACGCTGTTGTGCCATGTCAGGACGTGACAGACTGCATTTCCCATGATGCATGGTGGTCAAAATGGCCACCAACTCCCATCATGCAACGCGGCCCAAAATGGCCGGCGCCCTAGCAACCGATAACGTTGCTAGGGTAAAGTTGTCGATCTTCTTCCCTGGCGCCCTGCCAACCGAGAAGACACACACACACAGCTGTTTCCGTTGGGGTAATCCCACGCCACGTGCTCGAGTTTCTCGCTGGACCGAGATTTTTTCGAAGCAAAACCATTCCCTGTGCAGACAGGAGGTCGACTCAAAAAGGTACCTTTAATTCCCTCTGATCAAATACTGGAAGCCGCCTTATCTCCCAGTGATCGAGAGAGGACGACGCGTTGTTTGGCCCAACAAGCGTCTAGGAGCCCAGAGAGAGAGAGAAAGACGAAGGAACTCTCTCAGTCTGGTCCCCGCTGCAGCCTGCGGACCCTGCGGTCGTCAAGACGCGTTCAGGACGTCGCGTGATCCAGAGCGCTCCGGACCGAAGCCGGGACTTTCACTCCGGACCACCTCAAAGTAACGGGGTTCTCCCCTTTTATTTCTGTCTCACCAACAGGGTGTTGAGAAGTGCCTGGGCAGACGTAGAAATTTGTAGGCTTAGGTTAATGCTTTTATTCCACGACGAAGTTGGAATTATTTTTCTGAATATTTTCTTTGTATGTGCATGCATTTTACATTTGATTTTGCTGTGTTGATTTGTGATTCATCAATAACCCCGCCGTGGGTCACTGTTTCAGTTCTGTTCCATGTTCTTCTCTGCTTTCCCCCCCTCTCTCTTTTCGCTTCTTCTTATCAGTTTAATCTCTTTGTCCGAGCTCATTCCGCGGCTTTGCTTTAAACTACCAGTTAGCCGCGCCCTCTCGAAGCGAGGCATTACCCCATCAGCGTAAGCGTGGTTACGTCATCAGGACCTCCCCTCACGCTTCACGTAAATTGATAGACCATACGTCATCGTAGCGGCCATCTTGGGAGGGTGTCGGATGACTGGGCTGTAGCTTAGCTGATAGCTTTGTAAGGCATCAAAGCGTCCGGTAGGACTCCCACAGCTGCTCTGTCTGTCAATGCTATGTCAAATGCCGATGTTCTGAATGTGGTTTAACCAACCGTGAGCTGAACTAAGAGTTGCAACCGCTCATTTTAATCCATTTGTTTTTCTTTCCTTTTGTTTTGTTTGTTTTGTTTATTCTTTTATCTCCATATATATTTTGCGTGTTAGTTAGTAGTGAGTAAGAATTCCAAAGTTGTTGAATCAGAGAATTACTGTAACAGGGAATTGCTTTTGGTTCAATAAAACCAACGACTGCGGAATAGACATTGTTTTGTGTTCAATCCAATTCACAGTTGCCTGGTTATTCAGAAATCAGAGCTAACCTCCTTTGGAGTTAACATCTGACATTAATACAGAGACAATATCATTGGATGGTGATAGACGAATAAGGATTTAAACTCTAATTGCAGTTACATTGGGGTTCTCATAGCCTGCCGGATAAACCTCGTCGGTCACAAGTCCGACCAGATCATTTATCCCAGCATAAATGAGTTCATAACAGCAAATTAACTAATGCATTAATGGTATAAATACTTACAAGCTTATAGCTAACATCACCACCATTTGAACTATATTTTGTTGTAGCGGAATTTTGAGTTGAATGATTTATTATTTAAATTATAATGCCAAATTATAATTAATAATAATAAGCATATTCAACCATCTTCTGGCATAACAACGCGGTCGGCCCGGGATCGACTCCGACCCGCGGCGCTTTGCCGCCTGTCTTCCCCCCTCTTCCTGTCAGCTCACTGTCAATAAAACGCGTGCCACTAGAGCCGCAAACACATTTAAAAAAAAGTTTTTGTTTTTTTTCCTGTGTCGCTCTCACAGCGTCACGGGTTAGCTTCGGTGTGAGTGGTTGAAATAGCACGTCAATAAAGATGACAGACAAGTGGCTTATCCAATCATATGCAAGAATTTTTGATAAGGCCCAGCCTTCTGTAAAGGCAATTGCTATGGCGGAGTCCCAGATGTATGTGAGTGGAGCTAGGCGGAGCGACATACAGCTGGCTGTTGTCAGGTTACCCCCCCCCCTCCCAAAAAAAAAAAAAATAAAAAAAATAAAAAACCCACCATGGTTTAAAAAAAAAAAAAATCCAAGAGGAAACCATGTTTACTGTATTCTGTAATAATAACCATGGCCATGAGAAGCTTTGACTCGAGGATGAGAAAAGCAGAACGATGTCAGGTTAGCTGTCAAGGTTAAGGTGAGCTCAGACTGTGAAGCGGTACTCTGGGTCACATGACCCATTAAGGGCCACACCTCTAGTTAGATGGGCGACTGTGTGAGAAGGCCTGCACTGATCATCCATGCATGCCAGGTGCTTTATACAGACTTCACATTTTTTAAATACATCTCAAATTGGGCTAATACTTGGCGCAAAAAGTTACACGGTGCTGCTTTAAAAATAAAACCTCGGATTTTATTATACCAAATCCAATTCATTGTTTTTTCCCCATCCCTTCTGTTACATAAAAACTGAAGTTATCCTAAAAATCTTGATTTTCAATTATCTCATCTGGGAGTTGACCTGAATTCAAAGTGCAACTAAATACAAGCTGTGAAACATGCTTATAAAACAAGATGGCGGGTCCTGTCACAGTAAACAATGAAAATAGAACTAAACGTTTGCTGCTGATAGTCTTACACAATGAGCTAGTTTTCAGTATACATCTAAGAACAGGCCTCACTTCACTTGTCTAACTTCAAACTAACAGAAAAATAAGAATGAATTAACGTCTCAGGGTAAAAAAAGTTTCCTCTTTATTTAGTATTTTGGCAATATATTTTCCTAAGCATATATTCAACACTGCATGCGCTTACCAAAACAATTTGACCTTTATGGTCTAATAGAGTGCAAAAGTTTCATGGAAGGCCAAGGAAAACATAAAATAAATAAATCCTGATTTTCCAAAAATTTCATCATGACAAATTGCAAATTCTAATTACATGACAGAAATCGATGCATGGCCCAGGGCTAGGTCAAACACCGATTCAGTGCCAGCGTGATCCTCACCTGTAGTGTTCCTGTTGATGGAGGTGGGCCACAAATTCCAGCAGGCGGCTAATGAAGGTGTCTTCGCTTGCAGAGCTGGGGGCGGCTTGGCTGGAAGTCTGCGCAGCGAGCACGGCGCAGCGCCTCTCGGTGTCGGCCAGCTTCTGCTGCATCTTCACGTACTCCTGCCTCAGCAAGGCCAGGTGCTTCTGCAGCTTGGCCACCTCCTCTGTGAAGGTAAACATGGCAGACAGAAAAATTTATAAAATAAAATTCAATATGCAGGGTCAAGGACAGAAGGTTAGAAAGAGCCGTTTCCACATACAAGTTTAGAGTTGACTGCATGAGGCACAGCCGTAGCTGTTACCTTGATTTAGATCCCTATACAGGAGGTGCTTATTGGGTTATTTAGACGGTGGTCACACCAGGAGCAACATTACTGGAAATAGGAATGCAACAAAAGGGGACGCTACATTAGGGCTGGACCATATAGGGGGAAACAAGCATAGCGATAAAATAGAAATCATATTGATCAATAGTTATCAACAAATTCAAAACATATTTTAAGTGCAGCCCTGGCCATTTTATGCTGTTGCTTAGCAACCTATTTTTAGATAAAAACACACAAACACTGAATTCAAACTCAACCCATTATTCAACCAACTTTTTACCAAAACTTTAAAAAGTTTTTAAAAAAGTATAAAGAACGTGTGCTCTCTGAACACTTTGAGGGGGGCGGAGCTTAGTGACAGAGCGTTCCTGGGTCTGTGTTTGTGATTGGTTGGGAGGATGTGATGACTGTAGTATTAACCTACATGGCTAGGATGCATAAGGAAGGAAAACTGTTATTCTATTGAACTTGTTATTAACCCTTTTTTTTTTCTTCCTACCATCGATAAATACAGGTAAAAGCCAGTAAATTAGAATATTTTGAAAAACTTGATTTATTTCAGTAATTGCATTCAAAAGGTGTAACTTGTACATTATATTTATTCATTGCACACAGACTGATGCATTCAAATGTTTATTTCATTTAATTTTGATGATTTGAAGTGGCAACAAATGAAAATCCAAAATTCTGTGTGTCACAAAATTATATTACTTAAGGCTAATACAAAAAAGGGATTTTTTAGAAATGTTGGCCAACTGAAAAGTATGAAAATGAAAAATATGAGCATGTACAATACTCAATACTTGGTTGGAGCTCCTTTTGCCTCAATTACTGCATTAATGCGGCGTGGCGTGGAGTCGATGAGTTTCTGGCACTGCTCAGGTGTTATGAGAGCCCAGGTTGCTCTGATAGTGGCCTTCAACTCTTCTGCGTTGTTGGGTCTGGCATTCTGCATCTTCCTTTTCACAATACCCCACAGATTTTCTATGGGGCTAAGGTCAGGGGAGTTGGCTGGCCAAATTAGAACAGAAATACCATGGTCCGTAAACCAGGCACGGGTAGATTTTGCGCTGTGTGCAGGCGCCAAGTCCTGTTGGAACCTGAAATCTCCATAGAGCAGGTCAGCAGCAGGAAGCATCAAGTGCTCTAAAACTTGCTGGTAGACGGCTGCGTTGACCCTGGATCTCAGGAAACAGAGTGGACCGACACCAGCAGATGACATGGCACCCCAAACCATCACTGATGGTGGAAACTTTACACTAGACTTCAGGCAACGTGGATCCTGTGCCTCTCCTGTCTTCCTCCAGACTCTGGGACCTCGATTTCCAAAGGAAATGCAAAATTTGCTTTGGTCAGAAAACATGACTTTGGACCACTCAGCAGCAGTCCAGCTCTTTTTTTCCTTAGCCCAGGTGAGACGCTTTTCGCGCTGTTTCCTGGTCAACAGTGGCTTGACACGAGGTATGCGGCAGTTGAAACCCATGTCTTTCAAGCGTCTCTTGGTGGTGGATCTTGAAGCACTGACTCCAGCAGCTGTCCACTCCTTGTGAATCTCCCCCACATTTTTTAATGTTTTTTTTTCCACAATCTTGACTAGGGCGCGGTGATCCCTATCGCTTGTACACTTTTTCTGACCACAGTTTTTCCTTCCCTTTGCCTCTCTATTAATGTGTTTGGACACAGAGCTCTGAGAACAGCCAGCCTCTTCAGCAATAACCTTTTGTGTCTTTCCCTCCTTGTGCAATGTGTCGATGGTCGCCTTTTGGACAGCTGTCAAATCTGAAGTCTTCCCCATGTTTGTGTAGGCTTCAGAACTGGACTGAGAGACCATTTAAAGCTCTTTGCAGGTGTTTTGAGTTAATCAGCTGATTAGTTTGTGGCACCAGGTGTCTTCAAAATTTAACCCTTACACAATATTCTAATTTTGTGACACACGGAATTTTGGATTTTCATTTGTTGCCACTTCAAATCATCAAAATTAAATGAAATAAACATTTGAATGCATCAGTCTGTGTGCAATGAATAAATATAATGTACAAGTTACACCTTTTGAATGCAATTACTGAAATAAATCAAGTTTTTCTAAATATTCTAATTTACTGGCTTTTACCTGTATTGTTATTGAATTATCGTCCAGCCCTAGGCTGAATAAGCAATTACAATAACTAGTGAACATATTCCTGTCATCTCAGGTTTGCAGCTGGGACGTGACAAACTGTAAAGAGCTTTGATGTATTTTATGTTATCGGGAAACACAGCAGTGCATATTTGTGAAAGGAACAGGAAAATTTTATTTTCAAAATTCTCACAAATAAAAAGTGCATCGTGTATTTGCGCCCAGCTCCCCTTTGCTGCCATCACAGCCGCCGGTCTTGTGCATCTAGGGAGGAAAACGTTTGCCAGATTTAGGGCTGGACTTTGACTGGGTTTGTCTAAGGTAAGAAAAAGCTTTGATGTGGGGTCGCTGTCCTGTGGGAAGGTGAACCTCCTCCCCTCCCCCCGGTCCTTTGCAGCCTCCATCAGCTTTTCTCCCAGCCTGGGTTTGCATTTAGCTTCCTGTCTCTGTTAACGAGAAGCACTGCCACACCATGATGCCACCACTCTCATGTTTCACCACGGTGGTGGTGTGTTCAGGGTGACGTGTAGAGTTTGACGTGTAAGTTTATCAAATAAAACACATTCAGGTTTAAAAGGTACTGGAAAAGTTCAAACTATAATCCCGTTAGTGCAGCCACACTTTTCTCTCCAGGGGCATTGTTACAAAAGCCCAGAGTCTGCAGAGTTCCTCTGTGGCTCATTTCCTTCCTTCAAGCCAGTAAAAGTTTTAGTGAAGCAATACTGCTGAGGCAGCACTGCTACTGTGTAGTCCATCGTAAAGCGTCCCTGGCAGAGCCCCCTGGTCATGAGGAACAGGAGGAGGAGTGTTAGAGAAAACCACCTGATCAGCACCACACAGGAAGACTGGCACGCCAGGGACGGCAGCTTTGGACTCAACGTGTACAACAGAAACCACCACAGCTTCTGTTCCTTCACATCCCACAAAAAATAAAAATAAAATCCTAACATTTAGGAAAGCGCGTTCAAAGGTTTGCCACTGTGAGCTGTGGCTTTCCAACGTAATACCACCAGCAGTCCTTAAAGCTGCGTGTGGCCTGCAGGGCAGCTTTAGGGAGATTTCCCTGAACCGGTCCAGGCTGGATGTAGGAGGAGCTGCCCTCCAGCCTGGCACCGGGGCCAGGGGGAGCACATCGGTCCCTGACCCGGAGTGACACCTGTCTTCTTGTTCTGACAGCTTCGCGGTCCAATGTCCACCCCCGTGCTGGACAAAGGTCTGGACGCGTTTCGAAAGGACGTCCTGATAAAAGCACCGACAGCTAACGGAGCGCTAAAGGCTGCTGAATGCAACTAGACTGGCAGGCATGACATGTCGCTAATTATCAGCGACACTGCACGCTTTATTCCGCACCACATTCGCAGTATAATGGCCAACTAGTCCGCGTTCTTATCGTTTAATCCCCAGTCTAACGCAGCCACGGGCTTTTTTGCCCAGTTCGGCCAATGGTGTCACAAAAACGCGGCTAGCAGCAACACGGACGGGCGCTAGCCGCAGATTTTGCCCACTGGCATGACGAGTGGGACAAGAACAGTATCGCGGGACTTCGTGAAAAACAACCCCTGACAACGCGCGGTCCGTTAGACTGCCAAGGCGTTCAGCAAACCTATTCAAATGGTAAATAAATAACACATAACCAAAAGGGCGTGTATAAAATAGTTAGGCAAAAAATGATCTCACCTTCCGCCATGTTGCTCAGCGTTAGCTCCGCGGACTGATGGGTGTCTATCGCGATACGATGAAGCGGTTCATAGTGGGCGTTGGTGCTGCGTTTAAGTGCTTCACAAAAGCTCGTTCGCTGATGGACGGACGGTCACATGATGCTTTTCTCATTTCTTCTTCGTGGGAATCCTCGGAGTAGATCATTTTTGAAAGCATCCTTTCCTCCTTAATCCCAAGACCGGTCCAAGACTATTTCGGGCCCAAAGTTGCATGATTTGGGGCCCACTAACCCACCATGCCACCAATAATAGTATTTTTGAATCACCAGAGCTTGTTTGTTGTGCATTTAATACCCATTGTGCCATGATATCGTAGCAAACCAAATCCACTGCATCACAAAAGATGTTTTGATTGACCACCATGTACATCGCTTTACAATATTTTAAAAAGAAATAAAAGTATGCAGACAATTCCCAAGTTCTCTAGCCATCATACCCGTAGTACAGCATATATATGCAGCCTCAGTTAAGTCAGGTGAGTGAATTACGTTACAACCTTAGTTGGGCTTTTGCCTTGGGCTTCCTCTCTGTAAAACAACAAATACGTTTCTTTATATGGTGGTCTTGACTAAACATTTAGAGGTATAAATTTCATAATTATGTTGCTAGATGCAATGCAATTTTGTCCGTGTAAGGCCGAAATATATTTGCATTAACGTCACATCGGTTCTTCAGAGTAAGTAATTAAACAAATGGCATCATTGTTTTGCAAAAAGCAAACTTTTTTACAAAAGAAAAAGTGCAGGATGTTTTAAAACAAAAGTCCAATTCTAAAAATTAAGCCTGCAGTTGAAAAAGAGTAGAGTCCTTAATAAGCTGTCGCAACTGGCTGACTAAGAGGAAATATGGCCCCAGCGGGACAGCTGTTAGTTGAAACAATGGGAAAGATCACAGAAGAAGGTTTGTTTAAGAAGGTTAGTCAAGTCAGTGTGGCAAAACATGCATGATGTACCCAGTCACAGTTTGTATGGCGCTATCACACTGAAACATGAAAATGATCGCCTGGAGAAAACAGGCAAATTTCCACTGGCAGTGATATTACTGCATGACAGCCGAAGAACAGGGCAAATGTTGCAACCTACCCAGGAAATATGCAGTTGGACACTGAAGATGCAGACGCTTTTCTCATCCTACCTATCCAAAGCAGGTTTGATGATGATGAAGGTATTAGACCACCAAAGAAACCGCATCAAATCCTTTCGTTCAGGAAGGGCGAAACAACTCAGTGACCCAGCAAGCGGTCTAGCCCAGTGCTGTCCAGGCCTTTTGAAACGAGGGCCATAACATGTGACGTTGAAAGTAGTTGAAGGGCCACAAAGGTTACTTTTTTCTTTTCATTAAAATTACAAAAAGCATTACATTTGTTTGCATCTAAACTAAGCACACAATATTTTAATGATACAAGCAAAGTAGTCTGATCTGTAGAAAAGTGATCTGAAAATGATTGTAGATCCGAAACATAAAAAGGGTCTCACAAAACAAAAACCAAAAAAAGAACATAAAAAAACATAGTCCTAACTTTTTGGAGTTGATTATGAGGACCTTTCCCTAGAGTTTCACAATCAACTTTAATTGCCAATGTTGTGAACACAAACAAGGAATTGTACTTCAGTTCAACTTAGCTCTCAATTAAGACATTTTAGTAGGAACATAAAGGGAAATTAACATTTGTATATATTCATGATGGATTTGGCTGTATGCAACAACCTTCTTGACCAGATATGGTTGGATTGGGGCTAATACGCATGGTATCGATCTGACAACTCTTTACTGTTAAGTGTTTCTGAGAGAGGAAACTGTCTCTGTGGAAGCTGGTTTGATCAGTGCTGCGTAGCGCCCACCTTAAGATAAAAGTCTAAAACAGTTTGTGTCCAGGATGCGTGGGGTCTGCAGAGATGTTAGCTTCCCTGTTCCTGACCCTGGACTTGTACGAGTCCTGGATGGAAGGACGGTCAGGCCAGATAATTCTCTCCTCAGACCCAATAGTTAATTGCAGTCTGGACCCGTCCTGTTTTGTGGAAGGGCAAATACTCATGGTGATGGACAAACACGGGCAGACTGAAAGATGGCGGTGTAGAGAAGGTTGTTCTTGGGTTACTGCAGGAAGTACAATCTCTGCTGGGCCTTCTTCTGTACAGCGTCTAAGAGGACCTACTCAGGTCCTGGGAAAAGGTGGTTCTTAAGATCCACAGCAGTGTCCTTGAGGATGGTGAGATTTTTAATTTAGCATTTTCGGAAACAAGTAGGGGACATAGCTCACTCTTGCTTTATTCTGCCACTTAATAATTGGCGTGCAAAAATCTGCTTTTCAGTTGAAGTCCCTTAATGTTTGTGGTTCCATTTCCGATCAAAATAACTTTAAAGAAAAAAACAGTTGATTAAAGATGAATACTGGGTTGCACCATTACAATTTTCTATTTAAGAGTTAAATTTGCCTGTACCTTTATTGAAACGATTCCCATCAATGGAAACTGCATTCTAACATCTTTTTAAAAATGAGAATCTGCAGCAAACGCCTGACTCAACCACAGTTCAAGGATGGCATAAATTTTGTTTGCCGACAGCCACGCAAACTCATTACGAGGGTCGCACCTTGGACACCCCCGTATTAACCTAACCTGATTGATGCAGAACGCTGTTTTTCATTTGCAAAAAAATGCAACAAGAGCCAACTGATCTTTTTGGCTTCATGTCTCCAGTATTTGTCCTCCTGCCTGATCTTTGAAAAGATTACTTTAGTTGCAACAATAATATTTCTAAAGTAGGTTTAACAGTCAGAAGGTTCAGAAGTTAAATAACAGTTTTGAGTAATATCTGTGCTAACTTTTTTCCCCAAAACTGATGCAAAGTGAAAAAATATCCAGCAATTCAAGTACCTACCCAATGTTCCCAAATGTTAGTGGCTATTAGTAACTGATGTTAATCACTTTTAAACTAACTCTGGGCTGCAGCACTTCTTAATTTAATTTCATCACTTGGTCTAATTTAGCTCTACATGTAAAGTGAACCTGATTAACCTGAAATAAAGTGTCTTAGTAGGATTTTCCTCATCTTACCAGTCAGGAGAGCAGCAGAAAAAGAACATTTCTCCAGCATTTTTTACAACATGGCAGACAAAAAAAAAAAAAGTTACATAGAAGCAGGGAAGACATGGGATAGCTATGACATTATTGAGAACAGAACTTTTCACCAAATCTGATAAAAAGACAAGCCAGATAATTATGCGGGTGCTTTACGTAAGGCCACGTTGAAGGAATTTCTGACAAGCTGTGGTGGCGTCCTAAATGTGACACAGTCTCCTTTATCCTCCATATTTCCAGCCAGGGATGCACGACAGAAGCATCTTAAAAATACAGCATCCAGCCCTGGCCTGAAGCTCCCACAACTTTGTGGACATTTTTCTCATCGTATTTTAATGATTCCATTATCACATGAGAAATCAGGATAACCCTAGATATCGGATTACAACCAAATTTCTGTGCGCACGTAAACGGGCTCAATGTGCACCTGTGCCCCTAAAACTGAACATTGTGGACTCAATTTCAAAAGGCATGCTAGGTGAAGAAAAAACTGCAAATGAACAGTGACATACGGTAATGGCAGCATTTATGCTTGGGTGGGGGGTGGAGGGGCTTTTATGTCTAGGATCATTCCCAGAGAAAAAAACTACAAATGATTCCAAACTAAACTGATTTGATAGATAACTAAAAATGATTTTTAACCTAAGGTTACCCCTAACCTTAAGTATATATCTAAACTGACATAATAAATGACTTCACCAGAGGAAAAAAAATGACTTTTTGGAATAGCCTAATCACAACCAAGCCCTAAATGTGAGAGAAAATCCAGAAATTCACCTGAAGAAAGCTGCAGAACACAGATGTTCTCAAAAGTCAGACAAGAAATTTGGAGAACCTTTGCAAGAGTGGGAAAACATCAAGTCAAGATGCTGGCAGACTTATTGAGACTGAATTCTTTATGTAAATCAAAAGTTCAATAAGCCTATTTACATGTATGCACACTTATCCAGCCAGATTCCTTTGCCCCCAACAGATTTGTTTAATATATGTGCCACACTAAAGGTGTAACACTTAATTTATCACGGTGTCCTTTGTTAACACTACATCTTCACTGAGGTGAGCACACCTTTTGTATCTGTTGCATGTTTGGATGACCAAAAGACAGGGACTGGACCCCAGCTGCACTTGGTGCTGCACATGACCATGATCACCATGGCGATGGTAGCATCAGGCTGTGGGACTGTTACTGCCAGGCTAAGAAGGTGATGGCTGAAATCTTAAAAAATAAATGCAGAAGGCTGTCAATTTAGTATGAATAATCTAAAAATCATAAACTAGAAGATCTGAACCCCTCGAGCACAAATGAGTAATCCAGAAAACATCCTTTTGTAGCCCATGAGAGACCCGACCTGAGGCTCAGCCTCATGGAAAACATTCAGGCTGTGCTTAAGATTTGCTTTCCTCGCTATATAAAAAACAAAATAAAATGTAACAAAACCCAATCCTCCAACCAGATTTGTCAGAGCTCTCTCAGATACTACAAACGGGAATCGCCAATCATGTTGACACATCAGGTGAAAATATTCTGTCTCTAAATACAAACAGCGACCTTGTGTTTTAACCAGAAAAACTGAAAAAAAAAAATCAAACGCTGCGATCGTTTGCTCGATGTATCAAAAACAAAGCTGAACTACCAAGACGTATTGAAAAAAATGTCATGTTTTAAAGAACTCACTACAGGTGACAGATATAAGAAGAAAAATATACATCAGTATTTTTGTTTCGTACATTGAGCAAAACTGCGCTAGATCAGAGGGTAGAATCATCATAAACTTCTGGGCACCAAAGCAAAATGGGCAAACGCATTATTCATAAACACTCAAACACTTTCAAACCAAAAAAAGAAAAGAAAAAAAAAACATCAGAAGGGGGAGAAAGCATGCATAACAGCTCCTACAATCAACAATACAGGAAAAAAAGGAACCAATTGCTGCTAAAATAAAAATACTGGAGAATAGGACCTAAAATTGTATCAGTAAATAAAAAAAAAAGAAATAACAGGTACAATTTATACTAGGGGGGTTATTGCTACAGAAAATCATTACAAATACCCTAATTATAGATTCCCAATGTACTGGCTATTACATAAACCCTTATAGGCAGCATATGACAAGTTCTCCATTTTTTTCCAACACTTTCAACACTTAATTCAGGGGGAAGTGGCCAAGAATTTTATTAGGAGGCACTTTTGAAAAAGAAACAAAAAGGAAAAAAACCCACTGCATGCACAAAAGAAAAAAAAAACACCGACATGTTTCTTTGAGCCAAATTAAAATACGGTAAGACCTAGAGGCAAAAAAGAGTAAATAAACCAGGTTAACATGTGATGAGGTGAGATCTGGGAGGGTTGTAGAATCCATTGGAATAAACTGGTGGTGATCCTCAGGTGTGACAATCAGACAGCCTCTTCACAGACGACGTTCGTCCAACAGCACAAAGATTTGTTCTCTTTAAGACCTCCTGTGAAAAAAGCCTAATGACTTCTAACGCATGCTGGAGTTGAGAGAAGAAAAGACAAAAATAAATCTGTCCAAACCAGCACTAAATATTTGGTCTAAACGTCTTAATGGATGAAAAGGGAGCGTATATATTATCCGGTTTAGTCTGTGCTATTTACATGTCTTTACAATATCATCCTGAATGTTGAAGCAGTTCAGAAACTTGAGAAAATGTTTTAACATCTTCTGGGTGCATGTTTTCTTTTATTTCTTTCTTTTTTTTTTTGTGTGTTGGCACTTGCTTGGCGGTTTTCTGTCAGCCTCGTTAGTCACTTTATTGTTATATTGCAGCCTACAGTAGCCAGTCTGTTCCAGCCAAAATGAAGGAGGACAAGCCTGGCGACAGGGTGGAAGAGTGCAGGAAACAGTGCCATCTTGACTTTCAAATTGGAGACCTGTTGGGGAGGGGGAGGTCTACTGTTACAAATACACTCAATTGAACAATTATAAGCACATTAGATAATGCCTTACAACAGTACTAATATTTCTTGAGATTTTATAGGTTTTGTCATGTTAAAATCACAAACTGCTTTGTAGTTTATCAGAACTTTGTGTGATAGGCCAATACAAGGTAATGACACACGTAAAGAACTAGGGATGCACGATATATCGGCATTAACATTAGTATCGGCCAATAGTAGTTTTAGCATTTCTGTATTGGTCCGATAAGTAATACGGTGGTGATATTAACAACCAATGTTTATTTCCATCTAGTTGCCCCCTGTGCCAGTATTTTAGGAGGGGAGGGGTATGGGGTTGGTCGTGCGTTTTTTGTTTATTTTTGGCCAAGTGACAGTAATACATTGCAGCCAGGATTGTGGGGCTTTTAAATGAAGAAGATTTAATGTCAGCAGTGTGGTCATTTTTCACCGTTTGAAAGAAGATATTTTAAAGGCAGTGTGTATGTCTACACTATAACCCACCAATCAGTTAGCCGGCTCAAAATTGTGCAAAAATTGATCATCCCACAAACATAAGTGTATGCATGTGTGTGTGTGTGTGTGTGTATACACACACACACACACACACACACACACACACACACACACACACACACACACACACACACACACACACACACACACACAATATTTATATCAGGCCAAATTTTCATATCGGTGCATCCCTATAAAGAGCATTTTATATCAAGTATTACAGTATTCTAATACATTTTCTGTTGTTTTAAACAGTTATTTATACATTTATTAATAAAGTGAAATACTAATACATTTACTTTAGCTTAAATTTGACATCCTTGTAAAGTGTGCAATCTTTGATCTGGTTATATCTCCTTACCCTGAAAACAGAAAAGAAGCTAGATCCTTGATAAATATCACTCAAACGCTGTTTCTTGGCTTTTTCGTACACAACGGGCGACTTTCCTTTTGAATGCTCCATGTCTGTCTTCCCTCCACTCTTTCTGCAGGAGAAAAAGAAAACAAAAACAGACTATTTAAAAGCTTGCTAGTATTTATTAAATAATCTTTTTGGCTTATTTTAAACAGCAGTGAATTAAAGCCATGTTGAAACGCCACAAACAGACTGCAGAGTTATGTTTGCCACTCTAACATCCATACTTCTAGATAGCATTTTGCTTTTACGCCAATTGACAGCGCAAAATGTTACATTGGAAACTAATCATTTTCAATGTAAGTCACATTTTTTGACATTTGTAACAATTTCTAAATTTCTAAAAAAAAATGTAAGACGTAAAATTTCTACATTTCTACCTGATCCTACGATCTGCTATTGCTAAGAAAACTGCACCCGCTAAATACAGCTTGTCAACCAGCACACTTACTGCAGCGTCCACGTTGGCCGGCGAGTCCCCGTTGGGGTCTGCCAGCATAGAGATAACACTAATCATGATGGTTTCAACAGTGTGGATGGGCAGCCAGCGCTCCTCTGGTTTCTCATAGCCGTACTTGTCCTCACCGGGCTCGTGCAAAATAGAAATGCATACGTCTCCATTCTTGTCAACTAAAATAAGAAAAATAAATCAAATTAACTGTCATTTGCTTGTTCATCTGGCATGTCCCTAATTCCTATTTAAGTAATGTTTAGAACAAGCACATTTTTTTTAAAAAAAAAACTACCACTGACAGGGCCTATGTGGTTTAATCGCATTAGCTGCAACAAGATAAAATAACTAAACGTTTAATATAAACAGTATTGCATAGGAACATATCATTCAGCAGATTGTTGAATTCAAATAACTGGATTAGATGGGAAACAAAAAACCTGGACCGGAGCATCTCTAATTTATTGATATATTTATTTAGTACACATCAGATCTGAATTGGCGATAAAACATCCTGCTGCAGATCCAGACTGATGTGGAATGGGTCATCACGGAGCTCCTGGACAGTGTGAGGTGCAACCTGGTGGCGCCAGATGGACCTAAATGTTCTAACAGATTTAGGTCAGGAAGCTTGGAGGCCAGTCAGAGTATCAATTCCTTCATCCTCCAGGAACTGCCTGCATAGTCTTGCCACATGAGGCCGGGCATTATCGTGCGCCAGGAGGAACCCAGGAGCCACTGCACCAGTGAAGGGTGTGACAACTGGTCTAAAGATCCCGATACTAATGGCAGTCAGGGTGTAAAGGTCTGTGTGTCCCTCCATGGATATGCCTCCCCGGACCAACACTGACTCACCACTAAATCCATCATGCCCAATGAAGTCGAAAAGCAGCAAAAAAGCTCCTGCAGCTCCTCCAGACCTTTTTCATGCCTGTCACATGAGCTCAGAGTGAATCTGCTGCCATCTGTGAAAAGAGCCGGGAACCAGTGCTGAACCTGTCAATTCTGCTGTTCTCTGACAAATGCCAGTTGAGCTCCACGGTGCCAGGTAGTGAGCATAAGGTCCAGAGGACAGTGGGGCCCCTCAGGTTTGCTCAAAAAATCTTTTTTTTAGTGGTCTGGTCAGACATTTACACCGTTGACCCACTGAAGGTCATGTTGCAGGGCTCTGGCAGCACTCATCCTGTTCCTCCTTGCACAAAGGAGCAGATACCGGTCTTACTGATGGGTTAAGGACCCCCTATGCAGCTCTTGTCTACTACAATCTCCTTCATGCCCCTTAGACTGTGCTGAGCAACGCAGGAAACCTCCTGTTCTGACCATGACGTGTATTGACGTGCCTCCCTGGTGGAGCTGGACTGCCTGTGCGACCTCTGTAGGGTGCACAGGCTAACCCTGGTCACATGCAAAGCTACTGAGAAGCAGACATGGAACCAGGTCCTGGGGTCTCATGAGAGCAAGATGAACTTATTTTGTTCAGATGGTGTCAGGTGTGTGTGGCGGCAACCAAGAAAACCAGGTGTTGCCTGCAGCCAAGCACGGTGGTGGGAGTGCCACGGTTTGGGGCTGGATGAGTGCTGCCAGCTGTGGGGCGCTACGGTTTACTGAGGGAACCGTGAATACCAACATGAGGAAGAGCCCCTCCCTTAGAATACTGCTCTGCAGGCCAGTTTCCAAACATAACGACCCCAAACACGCCTCTAAGATGACCACTGCCTTGCTAAAGGGACTAAGGCAAAGGTGCTGGTCCTGCCAAGCTTGTCTCCAGATCTGAACCCTATTGAGCATCAGTAGGCCTGCCTCAGACAGAAGGTGGAGGCACTCATGGTCTCTAACCTCCACCGGCTCTACGATGTCATCATGGAGGAGAGGAAGAATAACCTGACTCTAGCCAGATGTATTTCTCTCCGCCTAGCTCCACTCATCCATCTGGGACACCTCCATAGGAATGGCCTTTATTGAAGGCTGGGCCTTATCAAAACTCCTTGCATATGATTGGATAAGCCACTTGTCTGTCATCTTTATCGACGTGCTATTTCAACCACTCACACCGAAGCTAACCCGTGACGCTGTGAGAGCGACGCAGGAAAAAACAAAACTTTTTTTTTTTTAAATGTGTTTGCGGCTCTAGTGGCATGCGTTTTATTGACAGTGAGCTGACAGGAAGAGGGGGGAAGACAGGCGGCAAAGCGCCACGGGTCGGAGTCGATCCCGGGCCGACCGCGTTGAGGACTAAAGGCCTCCTAACATGGTTGGCGCTAACCGCTAACTGCTAACTGCTAACCGCTCTGCCACGGGCGCGCCCCGGAAAACAAAACTTGCCAAATCCGGTCAGGAGAAGGGCGAAAACATGGTTTCCACCAACAAAAGCCTTCAGAGGCGTTCTCTGATGTTCTTTTAATGAAACAATATTAGGTAGATTGGACAAGACGGAAGAAATAGCAGCATCAATGCTAACGCTTGATTCCTCGATGCGAGCCGCCATTGTCTGAATCAAAACAGTCTCACGGTCGCTTCTCCACTACGTCACATCTATGAAACTCCAGCCCTGCGTCCTGATTGGCTGGACAATAAAATTGGTTGGAGAAATCACTCTCTATGGGAGAGGTCCCAGATGGATGTGAGTGAAGCTAGGCGGAGCGATATGCATCTGGCTAGGGTCAGGTTAGAGGAAGAGGGCTCCAGAAGCAACGTGTGAAGCTCTAGTGAACTCCAGGTCCAAGAGATTAACGGCAGCGCTGGAAAATAATACAGGCCACACAAACACTTACACTACGGGCGCAGTCTGGACATTTCCACCAGCAGTTTAGACATTAATGGTTGTGTGTTGGGATGCAGAGGTGACCCAGGGGCAGAGCACACGACCCTGTCCGGAGGCAGCCATCCCAGACTCGTGTCCCGCACTGTGGACCTTTGCCGCATGTCTTCCCCCCTCCCTCTCAACCCCATATCCTGCCAGCTTACTGTCAAATAAAAGCCAATACTGCCAAAGAAAAGAGGCCGTGTTATTTTGAGGGGGCAGCAAATGCTCAGTTTTGTCTCATGAAAAGATATTAAAGATTTAGAGAAATGTTAGGGGTGTCCTCCCTTTGGTGAGATACCGTAGGTCTTAAAGAGACCTCTGAGTCAGCTAAAATCAAGTTTATGCCAAAGCTCAAAGGTGTTACTGTAAAGCTGGACGCCCACGTCCAGTCCTCCACAGCAACCATGCCGACCTTCTCCAACACCTCTGCTGTATGTTTTAGTAATAAACAGCCGGTGAATCCTAAGAATATTTATTCTAAAGGTTATCCCACACATAACAGTTCAACTTCCCATTAAGGCAATCATTTTCACTGTGATTAAAAATCACATTCATTTCTGTAAATAATTTACTCATCTGTCGACAATTATTATAATAAGGACATGTCACCGAGTCTAATGTGTAAAGAATTTGTCATAAAACAGAGTGGAAAACAGACGTAAGAAACAAGAAGTAAACAAATGTGTGAGTGGCTTATAGATAAGCAGATTTTCAAAATGTCAATAAAAATAATAGGAACTAAGACCAAGACACTTTTTTAGTATCGTACAACTTCACATACCGTTAGGATGCCAAATATCTGTGATAAATTTCATTTTAGGTGGCCTGAGGGGGTAGTCCTTAGGAAATGTCAGATGAGCTTTAAACACCCCACCTTCACTGTGAACACAATCAAAATTACAATCAGTACAATAGATAAAACCAACCTTAGAACATATTAATAGAACGTTACAAAGGGTTGTTCACGTGAAAACAAACCGTCTGACTTACTAGAGTGTGTCTGGAGGCCCGATGATGAGGACTTCCCATCTGTAGAGATCATTGTCCTCGATGAGGCCTGCTGAGAAGCCCTCCACTGGGTTTTTGTTCAGCTCTACAGAACGAACACAGATCAAAATGTCATGCTTCACATCCCAGAGAGCTCCACAACAACTTCTGATTACTGCGACCGACAGAGTTACCAAAGAGCGCTGTAGACAAGCCAGCGTTACTAGGCCATGCTAGCTTGGGGGATTGCATAAGAAGGCACACGTTGGTGAAACCATGTAACCCACACATATCGCTTACCGGGTCTCACCACAAGCCTGTCCTGCCTTACAAGTCCTCAACATCTGCTGCATTACAGCAGACGGACCACAATCCCATACATGAACATCTGTGAAAAATGCTGTTACAGCACTAAGGCGTTTTAGTTTTTGTTTTGTTTTATACAGCATGTAAGAAAAATAAAGTCTTACTCACAACATCAAACTTTACCAATGTATACGCTGTACAAAAATAATAATAATCTAAGTGCAACTTTTATAACAGTTTCATCAAATAAAGAAACTAACTCATTTTAATTAGGTTTTTACGTTTGTCTGTTTTCACCACATTGAAACATTGTATAATTGGACATTAATGGAAATATATATGTGAACAACTGATGTTCAGCATGGAGTTAAAATGTAATAACGAGACATATCTAGAGATGCACAATCCCAAAGGACTGCTTTAATCCAGTATTTGGTGGGAGGTTCTGCACAGCAACAACATCTGGCCTGGTGGATGGATTTTCCCTGCTAGGGCTGCTTAAACAAAAATGGATTTTCCAATTATGAATCGATTCTTATATTAATTCCTAAAGATCGAATCATATAACCACAGATCAATAAAAAAAATCCACGCATTACATGTGCTGACACGAGTGTGTGGACTCCACGCTGACAGGTACGAGCGGAGCTCAACCTTTACAACCATGGGGACCAACCATGCAAGCTGAATTCTCGCGGTATTTGTTCACAAACACACGAGTATCCACCTCGTCCCGCTCCCGTCTCAACCGTTCGGGACCGAACCAAAAACGGTTCGGGCCAATCACGTTGCAGTATCATGGGTTAAGGCGGGACATGCAGCTCTGAGAAAAGCGACAGCGGCTGAGCCCACAGCCGAACCAACACAAACATGGCGGCGCAGGAGGCCGTACGCGTAGCTGCTGCTAGCACATCTGTTCCGTCACAATCCACCAACAGCAAGAAGCGCCTTGACCGGCGTGACTTGCTGTGATTCCTCATGGCGCCTGCTGCTCACAACGTTTTCATTTGATACCACGATTGGCTAAAGCCAACATTTGGTAGGCGGGCACTAGGAAAGCTGCTGAATGTCGCGCCTTTCACCGAACAGATTCGATACGAGCAGTCCCACAGGGGACCAATGTGTTGCAAAACAAAACAAAAAAAGGAAAGCAATAGTATCACAATGGCATGTTTCCTGATTTTCTGAAGCCCTAGATTTAAAAAACAGTTAGGAAAATAAGATGTGGTATGTGTTCACAGATCATCTTAGGCAGAGGGCTGTTATCTGATGAAAGGAGGGTGTTCTAGAAGAGCATAATAAGTTTCACCGGGGTGCAGCGGCACTGCTCAGAACTGGAAACATATGCTCAGGGGTCACTTCTGTTGGCGGGCAGGCATCAGTGCCACATGACAGGAATTACACTGGTTTCAGTGGCACTCACCAATAGCTGCACTGTTGACATACTGAAAGAGAAAAGTACATGACCACTAAAGAAAAACGGGCATGTAGCCCCTCCTCCCACCAGTTCTTCAGCTTTTAAAACAAGTGCAACAAATATTAGCAAAAGTTTACTATTTTACAGAGTCCAGTTTTTCTAGCTTTTTCAAGTGAGGAGCACACTTTGTCCTCTGACAGTCGACCAATTCTTCGCAACAGCCGGTGAAAAAAACGAAACATTACGGCTGAAAACCAGCAGCTAAGCTAAATGTGGATGGACCTGGGCTGCTTTTGGAGGGGTGCTATTATTGGAGGAGCTAAATTTAATTTGCAGCTGACCCTGCTAAAATAAAAAGAATTGTAACACTGAAGTCAGCATCTGAAGCTTGCCTCACGTTCAGCACTTCAGTAAAGGGCAATTTCACAATTTTAAAAAGAACCTAGACTGCGTAAGACCAGTTCTACTTCAAAATCTAAAAAGATTGAGTTGTCAAACTTGGACTGAATTATAAGACCGATGACATGATTCTTATTAAACTGTTAGCGATTTAATAAAAAACACTATTCTATTTGGAGAAAAAGAAAAGACAATTTCAATACTTTTCAGGAGATTGAGGCCACCTATAGATTTCAAATAATATAGGGATTACCTGGAAAGCCACAGCATTTAGATGAGTAAAGTAAATTACTACACACTAAAGGCAGATACTTGACACTTTGTGATATGTTTGTGTTAAAAAAAAAAAAAACAGTAATCAGCACAGAATAATCTACCATTGGTTTGACTATAGCAGGGGTCAGCAATCCTTTTAATCCAAAGGGAAATTTTGCCCATGCATCTACAGATCCACAGAACCTTCTGTATTCTTGAGGAAAGAAAGAAACTTAAAAATATGCCCTTTTAAACTGTGTTGTGTTGAAATGAAGTAAGCAATATTAATCTTGCAAGATGTAAAAGATATATTATTTTGTAGAACAAGGTCCACTGAGTCCATTTTTATGAAACCAAAGTAAACTAAACGGCTTAGTAAAAATAAACTAGAAAACACAGTGTGCAGCTAGACAGAATACCAGAGGTGAAAACAACAACAACAAAACAACAACTTTGACGCATTACTGTCTTTGTGCTGCAGAACATCAGTGCAGATATATTCTAAAATCCATTCTCTAGTCAGGACAACTGCTAAAACCAGCATTTGCTAGAAAAAAAAAACGTTTTTTATATTTTTATCAATTTTGTTAGAGGTTATTAAGAAACCCTGTGTAGCAGCTACAAAGCTAGCGGTCGCAGAACCCCAGATCAGACTAACTATGGCCAAAAAAAATAAAATAAATAAAACAACAGATATGATATGTGAGCATTTTATTTTTCTAAAAGGAAATGAGCTGTTCATGCCAAAAGTGCTAAAAAAATAGTAGTCTGAGTGGTATTGAGCCTCTAACAACTGAATTTTTGAAAGCATTTAACACTGGTAAGGAAATTGGGTCGGAAACAAACTAAATATTTTGCATCTTTATTTTAGAATTTGATTATAAAGGTGGGCTGTGAATAAGTATTCAAAATGCGTTACTGTTCTACAGTAAAAGACCTGAACTACAATCGACTAAGTAATGATGATATTCTAACCACTGAAAACCATAGGTTATTTATAAACCTTTGCTTAAAGTTGAATGGCAATACCTAAAAAAACAGAAACATCAGCAGTTATGCCAATTTTTTAAAATTACTTTTCTGTTTTGTGTCAATTTCCCAACTTGAAATCTAAATGCAGAGACAAATCGCCCTAACATCTTTGACCTATAAATGCTGTACCTGTCTCGAAATACATTGCTATCATTTAAAATGTTGCTTAATGTTATTTTAGCTATTAGCCAATTCGTGTTTATTTTGCATAGCTAAAACACCACAGGGATCACAACATATCCAGAAAATAGAGATTATGTTGTAGTGAGGGGTTTAAGGTCCTTAACACAGCTCCACTAAGATACAAACACATATACTCAGTTATAAGCCCACAGAATTTGACAAAACGTTTGAAACCACACAAATTATTAAACAAAACAATAGTTAAAAAATAAATAAACGCAGTTAGGTGTAAAACAACGTGTATGCTACTACAATACGTCCACAAAGGCAGCGAACTCGTCCTTTACGGAGCTCCCTAACCGACTAGCGACTTTAGCCTCGAGATTAGCATCAGCCTGTTAGCTTGGCGTCTTGTAGCTAACAACGGTCACAGCAGCTAAAGTTAGCCTACGGGTAGAGTGAGTGGGGTGGCTAAATATGGTCACAGTTCAAAGTGGTTGCGAAAGAAAAGAGCTCCAAAATATGACACGCGACTCTGTTTTTAATAGCCTTCAACAGTATGTTAGGAACAGAACCGTCATGTGTTTTGTTTTTTGGGGGGGGGGGGGGGGGAGCGCTACTTGAGTAGCCAAGCGCTACTTGATGTTGATGTCAAATTCATGTAAACACATCGAGTAGAGCCGGGTAGGGCTATAGGGCTAGCGCCGCGGGCTAGCCTTTAGCTCCGCTGACAGCTGGAAGCCGTCGGGACCGGGGGTTACAGCGGCGTTCAGCTGCGAACTGTTCGCAAGCACCGAACATCACACTCAAACGTGCCTCCAGAAAACACCAAAGACCTTTGGTTTACTTGTATCGGTTCCACCTGGAAGGTGTCGGTCCACCAACTCCGCTTCAACCACCAACACGGTTTCTGTGTCATTTGTACAGCAACGTTTGGAGGTTGAGGGGAGGAGAAAAAAAACAACAATTTGCGCCAGCACAATATCGCAGCTAAGTACCGGAGTGCCGCTGTTAGCCGCCAGGTACCCAGCACTCACCCAGAAGGCTTAATTACCTGCAAGCTGTCTCCTGAGTAGCAGCGCTGACTGGGGCTCTGTCATAGTTCGGCGGTTGCGCTGCGGCTCTGTTCGGGGAGCGGGTAGTTCGAGGTAACAGCGTTGTTTTAACGTCCACTAAAAAGAACCGTCTCTTCTATTTTCCGATTAGCATTCTCCTCGTTCTTCTTCGCCGCCTTCTGCTGTGTGTGCCACCGCTGACGTTTCTTCTTCGTGGGAAATGTTGCTGCGAGCCATCCTCTGCTGCCATCTTGTGAAGCGCTTTCACTCTCCGGCCTCGCGCTTTTCCACCAGTGAGTACAAGCAACAAAAAGAGTGGGACTGAAACGAGCCATGTATGCCTATCTTGTACACTTGAACATTCTGGGGTCGTGTACACTAAGGAGATCAGCGGACTCTCGGTGAAAACCATCAAACTGTGCTGGCATCTGCAGGGGTTTTAGTTTGCTGGGGCGGTGAAATGACTGAAAGGTGGTATCGGGTTTAAGAAACTCCTTTACAAAGCCATAAGCCACAATTGTTCAGAATCCAAAGGGGATTCAGTTTGAGGCACCTGTTTCAGGCAAATGTACGCGATAATCCTCAGTTTCAATGTCCGTGATGCGCCTTGTTATCTCTAAAGGTAACATACATTACCTTGCAAAGTGCTTATCCATTCAACTTTTCCACCTTTTGTCGTGACACAGGGACAGACGTCACTGTATTACAATGAGAAAAACACAGGAGTTAAGGAAATAATGTATTTTTTCCCCCCAAAGATTTTAACAAAATTAAAATCCGAAAGGTGTTATACCCTCTGGGTGTGTTTCGCAGAACCACATTTGGCTGCAATTATAGATGAAAGTCCTTTGGGGAAACACATTCTTACCCCATTCTTCTTTGCAAATTAGCTCTGGCTGTATATTTAGGGCAGTTGTTGTAATGTAGTAGAAGGAGAACCTCCTCCCTGGATCTCAAGTCTTTTGCAGCCTTAGAGATTTCTTTTTCACACTCTCCCTTTGTTTAGTTTCATTCATCTCCCCATGAACTCTGACTAGCTGCTTTGTCTCTGCTAAACAAAAGCATCCCCAAAGCATAATGCCACCACCACCATGTCACACTGCGGGCATGGTGTGTTCTTAGTGCTGTGCAGTGTTAGCTTTTTGCCCCATATAGCGTTTTGCACGTTGGCATAATGTTCAATTTTGGTCTCATTTGAACTCAGCAATTTCCTCCACCTATTTGCTGTCACCCCTGCATGGCTTGTGGCGTGCTGCAAACAAGGCTTTCCTTCTACAGTGGCTTTTTTTTTCTGGCCACTCTCCTCTTTTAATCTAAATAAGCGATCTTGCTATCGCTGAACTTCTGTTTAATGTTTATAATGGGTGTCAACATAGCTATACTAAAGATACAAATAAATATACTCAATTACACAACTAAAGATTTTAACCAAAGGTGTTAACCACATGAATAACAAAATGAAATGAACTAAAAAAGAGATTTTACTAAGTATAAATCAATGAGTGCACACTTAATGTTGAATGCAAACAGCAAGTCAGCAGAAACAGAGCAGTCTATCTTCACTGAATGATTGATTTAGGCTGGACTATTTCCACCGAGCCTTTCAGACACGAAGTCTAAATTAGCAGAGGGCTCGATTAACGGCTGCCGTGTCAGCAGATTCTCCCACCTGAGCTGTGAATCTTTACAGCTCCTCCAAAATTCCCAGGGGCCGTCTAGCTTCTCCTCTGATTGTCGCTGTCCTTGCCCAGCCCGTAAGTTCAGGCAGACGGTAGGTTTGCAGTTGTTTCCTACTCTGGTTTCAGATGATGGTTTGACAAGTAGTACTAGATTTGGATATTGTAGATTGGGATATTGTTTTATAACCTAACCCCGTTCTCAACGTCTCCACAACCTTCTACCAGACTTGTCTCCTGGGTTCCTTGTTCTTAAAGAGGCTGTTTGTCCACCAATGTTCTCTAACTAAAGACTTGGCAGAGATTTAATCACTGAGATTAAATTGATGCACTGTATTTGCTGATTAGGTGACTTCTGATATCCATTGTTTTCTCTTGGGGGAGGGGGCCAAAAATGCACGCAGCATGTTTCAGATTCTTAGAAAAAGAACCCAGCCACCCTAGGATATTCATTCTGGTTGCTTGTATTCTGGATCCACATCTCATGTCCGTAGGTGAGGACTGGGACACATACCAAACTGGTCAAATAAGAGCTTTGCCTTTTAGCTGAGCTCTGTTTTCATGTACCACAACACGTTTTTGAAGATACAATTAAAAGTAGAAACTCGGCACATTTTGGGGAAACACAATGATCAAGCTGAGAACCCATCTCTAATGTTTGTGCTATGCCACACACACACACACACACACACACACACACACACACACACACACACACACACACACACACACACACACACACACACACACACACACACACACACACACAGACTCTACAGAAATATAGCCACTAATTGTCCTTTATATCATTAGGTAATGCCGTGGCACCGATCTTCAACATCATGCATGTGAGGAACCTAAAAAAAGACTCTGCTGCTATTCACTGATGGCAAAGGATGGTGGTTGGAGTATCAGGTTTTGGGACAGATTCATTTTGACATTGCAAATTTCCATTAGTGATGTAACAGCAAATCGTGACACAAGATTTGAAATGATAATCTATGCTCTTCTCTTGTCAGATTCTATCTTTAATTTTGAGCACCTTACAAAGATACATATATATATATATATATATATATATATATATATATATATATATATATATATATATATATATATATATATATAATCCAAACATGCTCGTCATTCACTGGATCTGCTTGATGCAGAAACAGAGTTGTGATCTCTGTTTTTCATTGGTTGGATAAATTGGACTGCATAAGCAGCTTGGATGGCTATCTGTTATTTCTGAATGGCTTGCATACTCAAGACTATGCATGTTGTGGTAAATCCAGATATGATCATTAGAGTAGTGTCACTGAAAAACCACACTTTCACAGCATAACCTCTGAAACACCCAAGAAAAGCCCTACGCGTCAATGGTCGTTGTAATACTCAGAATAAACACTAGATGGCGGTAGAGAAAACCACTGATCAAAAAGACGTGGCTGTCCGTACATTAGAGGTAATAATGTAACTGTGAGAGGAAGCAGTCAGGTGTTGATTGTGCATGTTATACAGACAGAGGCCAAGACTCAAATCTTCATCTCCCTCTCTGACTCCCATGGACTCTCCTGTTGGCAAAATATGTCTCACCTCATCTCTTCGTAACAACAATAAGTCAATCAGATCCCTCTTTCAGAGAGAGGTGGCGTCCGTTCCTGCTGTTGTATCATATTGGAACCGTTTTGTGACGGATGTGTCCTGGAAACATACTTGGCTGTTACCTAATCACTTTCTCCTCACTAACAAGGTTAGGGAAGTCTCATTCAAACTCATTCACAGGATTTATCCCGCCAAAGACTACCTAAAAAAGTTTAAATCTGATATTCCCGTGAACTGCACCTTTTGTGATCTTCTCCCAGAATCTGTTACACATTTGTTCTGGTTGTGTCCATATTCTAAGACGTTTTGGCAACACCTTTGTGACTATGTGGATTCAAATATTTAAAAATAATTTCAGCTTTATAGGAAAAAGGTTTTATTTGGCTTTCAACTGCAAAGTAAAATGTTTCCCAAACCTTTCCTTATCAATCTTTTAATTATCTTGGCCAAATTTCACTTGCATAAATTTAAATTTCTAAAAAAAAAAGCCAAACTTTAATGTTAATTTAATAGAATCAAGCAATATTTCCATACTATTCAACTTTCTTCTCATCAGAAGGCACAAAAAACCATAGCAATCTGTTCCCAACTAAAAATTCTGGACAACTTAATGTTGTAGATATGTATATATACATGTGTATGTAGAATACATACACATGTATATATATATGACACTCCCCAGCGCATATGTTTGTCAATTTGTTTGTCTTCCCTCCTGACTGTACATGTTTATTGTGACATACCCCCTGGCATATTTGTTTATTTGTATATTTTATATATTGTTATTGACTTTAAGTGAAAAAAAAAAAAAAGGGTGTTGATTGTGGAGAGTTTGCAAAGTAACTCCAGTAAAGCGATCAAGTTTTATGCTCATTATGTCACACATGACGTCCTGAACTGCTGGGCGCTGATTAACTCTGAAACTGAAGTTAAAAATGATGACCTGATAACGTTTATAGAGAACACTCTGAAGGCGGAGGAAGTTGGTAGATGGCAAAGGCTCATTCCGATAAGTGTTTACATTTGCAGCTGTGGTATTAGGTGGCGCAGTCAGAATGGTGGTTCTGCTTTCTTTTTTAACAGGTTGTCCGTGTAGTGAAAGCTAGGGGTAAAAATGACAAATTATCACTTTATTTTTTTTAGGATTTCTAAGCTCTTTTTAAGTAGGATCAGACAGTGCTATTTGCATACATTTAAGGCTTTAATTAGTTTAACAATTGGCAACAGTCACAAGAATTCAATAAAAAAAAAGCCACTGCACTATTATAAAGTGGCCACCAGTCAACAAACTGGAGCCTTCAAAAAGGGGGAATAAAGCAGCTTTGTTTGATGGATTTCCCCTCTTTATAATTTTCATTTTCCATGTTATCAAATCAGCTCTAGATGTGCAGCTATTTCCCTGACAATGGGGACTAAAAAGGTAAGATGACCCACTTTTGTTTCTTCTTAGGCTGGACAATGAAGTACCATGTCAGAGGCTGATTAAAAGTGTGAACACATTCAGAGCTCCTGAAACCTCTGTCTAGCTGCTGAGTACACCGCCTCTAAAAGGGTCAAAGAAGTGAACCTGATCGTGTGAAGGGTTATTACACATGCTCCTGTTAAGCTCCACCAAAAAACAAAAACAAAAGTGGATAGAAGTGGGGGGGGAGAAAGAAAAAGCGAGATCACATTCAGCAGCGTTGAATGCTGCCAAATGTGAAGACATATGACCAGCCCTGAGTGGGCTGGGCCCTCTGCAGTAACTTAATATATCTTGAGTCAAGCTAGAAGTGAGATAACCGTTAGTTTCCTCAATCGTCACCCACCGAGGAGGGCTCTGTTCTCTGACATCCAGTCTTCAAATATGAAATGAGGAGATATATTTAAGCAAATTCCCTCAGAGGCACCGTCTACAATCAGGTATGGTTTTGTTTTTTTCCCCCTATTGATTCAGACAGTTTGAGCTGTGTTAAAAGTCCCACCTGTAGGCCACAAAATGCAGTAACTACATCAGCGGCAGTGATAGTAGGTTTGATAGAAAAAGAGGGAGGACTTTGGGTGTAGAGGCTGAATTTTGAACAGTACCACTCTGCTGAGGGGGCTGTTTGGAGAAGATTCCCCGCACAATAGGCTCAGTGTTATCACTCCATGGACTCTGTAACCTGGGCCCAAAGACTCTGGGCTTTTCTGTGAGTGTAATCAAAAAAAAAAAAAGTTGCACTATGTGTTACAGTATATTCTCATGATTGTTTTTATAAGTTTGTTTTTTTCCATTTTTATGCTGTATATTTTCTGTGAGGTTACCAGAGGAGCGGATGGCTTCCAATAGCCACTAATGACTGCCTTACCTGTTTGTGCAGTTTGAAAGAGCTGTGAAACTTCTTAGAAGTGGTTTACCAAACGACTTCCTTCTGCTTTCTTCTTTATTTGGACATACTTTAACTTGTGGGCTTGTGAAATTTCCTTTTGTGTCATTGTGAATGCTCCTGTGTTAACACATTTTCCACAAACACGACTACTTGTCGGAAATGGCATGTCACCAGCAATCCTTACCGTTTGTTGCTGAAATCTGTTTGTTTATTATTTTTTCTCCAGTTTATTGGTTCACGTTGTGGGGTTCTATCCCCATGTTTTAACAAATTGGGTTTGTCTGCACACAGCTAGGGAAGGGCGTCATCTTGGTGTTTATTGTGTGCAGCGGGGAAAAAGTGACAGCGATAAGAATGAAGCATCTTGCGATTAAAGCCATACCCTCATTGTGAAGCCCCAGAACTGGTGGAATGATTGGGAACGGGACTTTTAATGGTGCAACTCTTTATCCCTGGTTGGTTTTATGTAAGGAGCAAAACACAGTTTTCTTTATGCTGCAAAGTTTGAAAGCATAGATGCAGACACGTTGGTTAGCATCCCTAACTGGATGTGTCGAAATTGTGAAAGGAGTTCCGTGTTTATTGTAGCCCTGAACTATCTCATGCTGAAAAACATAGGAGAATCCAGCCTTTCATTTGAGTAGCTTTTATCAGTGTGTCAAACAATGTGTGCTGTAATGTTTCCAAAACGTCTCACTTTCCTTGTTGTGCTTCAGGTTGTTTTTTAAGGTGACGAAGGGGCTAAGTACTATGGAGCAGAAGGGATCCGTGAGCTCCCCTCAGGACGTCCCGGTTCCTCCAAGCAGCCTGGGCTCCAGCTCAGGTCTACAGTACGGCGCTCTCACCAACAGCGTTTCATCACTTGCACCGCTCGCAGCAGACAAACCAGTCATTTCCCAGAGACGTGCCTATGTAGCCATAGCAGTGCTCTGCTATGTCAACCTGCTCAACTACATGGAGCGCTACACGATAGCAGGTGAGAGGAGCTGTTGTGGTCAACTCTGGGTCCCATCACGGTATCACACCTGCTATTTGGTCCCTTCCATTTTGTGCCTAAGATTAAACCTTTTCATACTTGTACACTCAAAGCATTGCATATCAGCTTGGCTGCAGGTCTGTGTGCTAGTTCCTACCCCAGTTTTATAACCATGCATTGCAATTTCTTCCCCTCCTCCATTTCTTACCATTTTGTACCCACATGTGTGTCATTACCTACGGCTTGTTCTCACAAATGTACCACGTCTTACTCATCTGCTTACCTTTTAACATACTTCTGTTTCTCTGAGCTGGTGTGATTTAGAGAAGAATATTAGTGAAAATGAAAAAGACAGTTTTTGCCCCACATTTTTAACCACATTTCATGACTCTGGTCGATTGTTCTGGCTGGCGATGCATATATGTATTGTAGTGAATGATAATAGTAGATCACTTTGTTTTTTCATTATTCTTACAAGCCACATCATATATTTGATGCCAGGAAGGCACGAAATGTCTGTCAGGAACTCTAAGAATGCAGGTACAAGATGACTACAATTTCAGTGGTACAAAATGGTGAAGAGGGGAAATAAGCAATCAGTTGAATTTCTTTCGTGGTATTTCATGATTTTCATTACATTATGGAAAAAATGACAGTAAAATGTTAAAATCTAACCTACATATTTAAGTGTCAGTACACATCTCTTGTATTTCTTTTGATTGTGGTTTGATACCCAAATAGACCTCTTATTAAAAATGACAAATTATGAGCCCTGATTTTACCTTAGTGACTATCTACAGGTTCGGTAGATATTATTGATTGGGGGTTTAAATCATTAATTAGTAAAGCAGGCACAAAACAACAGAAGTTGCGAGGGTACAAAAGGGCGAAGGGACAAAATGATGTGATCACTTAACATTGTTTGCAGCCTCTGATCTGGTGAGTGCTGCATGGACTTAATGTCTTTGTTGTCATGCAGGTGTCCTTTCTGAGCTCCAGAAGTTCTTTGATATCAGTGACAGTACGGCTGGACTGCTGCAAACAGGTATGAGAAGGCATTTCATGAGCACTAATGCAAATATGCATTTCTTTCTTTTTTTATATGTAAAATGTGATGAAGGAGAACTAAAGTATAGTGTTTGCATGCAAGAGAAAATCAACCCCTGCCACAGACACTTACACACATGCAGGTTTGTATTTCAGTTTAGGGCTTTGTGTTCACATTTATGCATTTTAGTTACTCCATCCCCCTTTCTAACACCCTAACCTTACACATTACCAGTATCAAGAGTCTTTATTGTCATTATGTTGCTGTAATGACATTTTGGTGTTCACATTAACACACAGACACGTATCAAAGCCATCCATGGGAAAATGAGAAATGAACATTATTTTTCAGAAGACCCTTTAAAAATTCAAAAAACACACTATGAAAAAAGCTAAATTTAAACTTAAGCTACAAAGAAGAAGAGAGACTTATCAGAAGGGGGAAAGTATTGTGCAACTTATATTAGATAAGGCATATTCAGATAGAAAATAATGTTCAAGTTGAATATACCAAGCACGCTATTTGCGTGATAGTCTTTAGCATCTGCCAAAATGTAAATGTTCAAGATAAGTCAAACAAGACAGATAAGAGCATAATTATGTAAAATGCTGGGTAAGTGTGTAAATGTACCAGACAAACACTCCCTGAGAAGTTAAAAAAATTGCTAATAGTCAGAAAAAAAGTGAAAATTTAAATCTTAAAGTACCATAAAACTTGCAATTTACATGAATATACCAGACAAACACCCCCACACGAGAAGCCCAAAGTGTGCAGACAGACATTAGCTTGAGAGAGACAGTGTGAATAATTTCTCAGTCGGATCCAGAACCTGTGGAACCAGCAGCATGCTTGTAAACATGTAACAGACCATGAATTGGGCCGATGGTTTATTTGATTCTCAGCAGGGGGCGATAGTGCTTTACATGATTAAAACATAGGAAAATAAAACAGAATAAAAGCAAGTTGGAATAATCTAGTTCAACGGTCAGTACAGGGGGCCCTTCGTATGGCACAATACCAATGAAGTAGCTCCCAGTTTCAAAAAGGTTGGTGATCCCTGTTGTAGACGGTATCCCACAATCCCCTTTGCTGTCCTCACCACCCATGCTACATCCTTCCTCTCCTGTACCATGCAGCTTCCACAGCACACTGTCACGCTGAGACACAAGACGCTTTCATCCTGTATATTCCCAACACTAACCTTACCTAAATTCAATTTACACCACAGCTGTAAGCTTAAAACCATTTCATTAGGACTGTGTTTGGGTTCCCATAAAGTGTGTTAGGTCTTCAGAATATAAGTGCGCATACCAGAAAAGGTCCTAAATACTGAGTAACAACAAGCAAACAGACACAGAAACACACATTTGTTGAATCTCTTTTCAAAACTAGCCAAGATCAATGCTTTGATGTGACTTTTTCCCCCAGGGAGTTTCCTTCATTCACTGGGAATTAACGCGTGTTGTGTCGATGCATTTGCAGTTTTCATCTGTAGTTTCTTACTCCTGGCTCCGCTCTTTGGGTACCTCGGGGACCGCTACAATCGCAAACACATCATGCTGTGCGGCTTGAGCGTATGGCTTCTGACTGCAGCTGGCAGCTCTTTTGTCTCCAAGTCGGTAAGTGAGAAGCTGATAAGCTTGCACGCAAGAAAAACCAAGAAAAAAGAAGCGGTCAGAGGGGTGTAACTTCCTGATACTCCTTCCTCTAACATTAATCTTCGCAATATTTTCTCTCTTACCACTGGAAATGGCATTTTTCATTTTTACCATAGAAGTCTAGGATTTTGGTCAGAGTTTCTGCCTGCAGGCGCGGGTAGTATGCATTGCGCTGGCGCTGGGCGAGGAATGAGCCAAATGTCGACAGACCGGATTAAGATGTTTGAAATCTTACCTCACCTCACATTAATTTCATTTTCAGGGTTGATTAAAAGAAGAAGTTCCTTCCTAAATACGATGAGTATTTCAGCTTAATTTAGAGCAAGAAAACAGGAACTAATATTTGCAGAAGCTGTGAATCAGGCTTCAGTTGCAGCAATTTCTGCCTGATCCTCTTAACAAAGACATAATCATAACCCTAAACCTTTTCACATTTTGTCTCAACACAATCTTTTAACTGATACGCCAAAACAACATGTAGTGCATTATTATGAAGTAGAAGAAAAATAATGTAAGTGTTTTTGTCCTTTTTAAAAACAGAAATTAGTCATGTGTAGAGTGCAGCTTGAGCAGCCACCTCTCACTGCAAAGACAGCTGCAGGCATCTGACACCTTGCTTCTGACATTTTTACCCGCTGTTCTCGGGGATGCTGTGTGTTGGTGAAAAGTCATCGTCGAGTCTTGGATCAATTGGATTTACATCTAGGCTTTACCATTTTAATGCATTATTACTGTTTGATCTAAACCGTTCTATGGCAGCTATGGCTGTATGTTTTTGGTCACCGTCCTGCCGGAAGGTGTCGCTCCGCCCAGCCTCAACTTTTCAGGCTCCAACAGGTTTTCTTCCCGTATCACCTTGCATTTACCTCCATCCATCATCCCATCGCCTGTGGACCAGCTTTTACATCCCTGATGCAGAAAAACATCTCGTAACCGCCATGTTTTGTGGCTGGAGCTGGTGTTTTTAGGGTGATGTGTGGCATTAGTTTTTTTTTGCCATACATTGTGTTTTGTGGGTAGACCAAAAAGTTTAAATTGTGTCTCGTCTGATCAGAGCACCTTTCCTCCAAGCCCTAGATGGCTTGTTGTAAACTACCAACAGGAATTATCATGGCTCTCTTTCAACTATAGCTTCATCTTGCCACTCTCTCATAGAAGTCACTTTGTGGGGTTGATGACTTATACGGTAGTTTTCCTGCCGACAGATTCCCCCACCTAAGATCTGAATCTCTGCAGCTCCTCCAGAGTTACCACACACCTCTTGACTGCTTCTCTGATTAATATTCTTCTTGACCAGCTCGCCGATTTTGTGAACACCCATGCTTGCGAGGTTTAAAGCTGGACAGTACAATTGATAGATTAAAAAGTGCTCAATGACATTTTTAGATCTTTGGATATGGTTTTATAACCTAACCCTGATTTAAGCTCCTCCACACCTTGTATGGTGCTGTTTGCTCACTGATGTCCTCTAGGTTGCTTCTAAAGGCGAGGGGTTGCTCTGATTTTATTTGGCGGTATCAAAGAAAAGGCAGCTGATTATACTTTATAGGTTTCCAAGTACCAAAATAAAAATTCTAAGGCATTTATCACATTCCCTACATTTCACAATTCTCAACTATTTTGTCTTGGTCCATCACATAAAATCCCAATAAAATTCATTTAAGTTTTAGGTAATACAGCTGACCTGGGTTATTTGTCTGCACAGCGAGAATGGCCTATGCACGGCTGCAATGGGATGTCTGTGGTTTTCACAATGGAATAATGTTTGAAATGCTTGTGTGCTCTCTGGCTTGCTTCGTTTAGCAATTCTGGCTTCTTCTTCTGTTGCGAGCACTCGTCGGTGTGGGAGAGGCCAGCTACTCAACCGTTGCTCCCACCATCATTGGAGATCTCTTCTCAGGGGGTCGGCGGAGCGTCATGATCTGCATCTTCTACATCTTCATACCTGTAGGAAGGTTAGAAGCTCCCTCCATAGACCTGTGCTTGGTTGTTTGTTTTCTGCTTTTTTATCACTCTCTTCACTGATTAATCGAAATATAACGCTGCACTGCTGTGTTCAGATTTCTTTGATTGGTCTGTTTTACCTGCAACTGACAGGATATGCTCTGCTTACATTTTTTTGGGTTTGTATGTGCACTCCAACCGTCATGTTGGATTCGATCTTTTGTGGTTTTAGCTTTTTTTGTTCTGTTTTGTTTGTTCCATGTGAGTAAAACATTTTGGCTACAAAAAGGACAAGTTAAAAAGCATTTCCCAAGATGTCTTTTTTGATTGTGTTCAGATGCTTATCTGATTGAAAGTTATATTAGATTCCATGTTTGACACAATAAGGAAGTGAGCACAAAGCATATTAAAGAGGGCGAAGAGTAATAAAATCATCCTATACCAAATGACTGGTTGTGACAACAAATTCTAATAAAAAAAAAAAAAAGAATTGGGGCGATCTTAAGTAGACAACTGCTGCTGCTTTTCTGATCTCATATGCGCAGAGGCTCCAACAATCTCATTTCTCTCGACAAATATGTCACCAGCATACTTACACTGCAAAAAAGGAAACTGAAAGTAAATAAAACTTTCTCAAAAGAAGTGCACTTGTCCTTGATTTGAGCAGGTAAGTTTAAATGATCTGCCAATGGAATGCGATTTTTGCACTTGCGTGACGGCAAGTGCAAAAATCCTGATGGTGTTTCTGTGCCCTAACCCGCCCCGAGGGGCTGCAGAAACCCACGGAGACGGCGTGACGGCTCACAGCTCCTACAACTCATCTCCATCATCTTATTTCAAGTGCAGTTTATCTAATTATCTTATTATAGGGGTCAAATACTCATTCCATTTGCCGATCATTTTATTTACATGCTCAAATCAAGGACAAATAGATGCATTTCAAGAAAACGTGACTTATTTTTATTTCAGTTTTTGCAGTGTAGTAACAGCAAGCCAATGCAGCGGTAGGGTGAAACAGCAGCAGTGAATGGAAGCAGCTAAAAGTCCCACTCTTCCACACTTAATTTGTTGTTCTGTTCATTGAGATTTAACTGCACAGCAGTAAGGTAGTTGGCAAACCATTATTCCTGGTACACCATGTGCCACAGCTTTTAGACCCAGTCAGTTTTCTCTAAGCATGTCGTTTGGCCCTTAAAACTGACTTCGAGCTAATGTTGGTGGGTAGGAAAGTTACCAATGGTAATATATAATCAAAAGACATCTCTAGGCAAACACCCTTTCAATAATTTGGCTCAGTGAGTGAAAAAATGGCTCACCACAGATATTTTGCACTGATAGAGAAATCAAACGGGGAAAAAAAACAAACAAATGAGTTTCCTAACCTGATAGATTTTATGCTCAGAATACTAACAGGGTCACACTCATGGTTCAGCTGCTGGCTTTGGTAAAAGTCGTCTTCGTTACATGAACTGTTGTCTCCTCGATTAGAGTTGTTTCATAATCAGAAAAGCTATTTTGAAATGATTTACTGTATTTAAAGGGGGAAGAGAAGTTTGTGCTCGTCACCCATTTACTTTCACAAAGCTCGGCCATGTTTGTTACACAGAAGGATCAGAGTGCCCACTCCGTCCTTTTCTGACGTGCCAAAGAGCAGCTGCTCATCTAGTCAACTTATTCCTGCTAGAAAGGTATTTCTTGTCAAGATGGCAGTCTGTTTCCTGGTTTAAACAGCTGGCAGTGGTCCTGTGTGGTTCCAGTTATGTGTGCTAAGCCATTACAGAGAGGCACGGATCCAAAACATCGTTCTGTCTCAGAAAACTGCTTTTAAAGATAATAACTGATGTGTTACAATGAGCTCTGCTCGGCCTCTTTCTAAGCTGACAACATCGTTTTGTGCTTTCAGTGGTCTTGGATACATCACAGGGGCAGGAAGTGCTAGTCTCACGGGGGACTGGCGCTGGGCTCTCAGGGTACTACATTCCTTAATGCAACACACCAGTCTGCAGCGTATTTAAACACCATAATTCTTTATGGTTAAATAGAGAATAATGGAGAAACCTTTTGTGTTTTTATCAGATCACTCCCATCATGGGTGTCGTGGGACTCATCCTGATGGTGTTTCTGTGCCCTAACCCGCCCCGAGGGGCTGCAGAAACCCACGGAGACGGCGTGACGGCTCACAGCTCCTACAAGGAGGACGTAAAGTATCTTCTGAAAAAGTATGATGCGGACGAGAAAAACTGCCTTTGTTTTGCAAATTGCTATAATGAAATAATATTTTCTAAACAGACTTTATTATATTTTAGTAGAATTTTGCTGAGTAAGTGTTTCTGTATTTCTGCAACACCTGTCTTATAATAAGCCAGTAATCTAGCAGTTTTCTTTTTCAATTAGCGCATGCAGTTCTCTAATGTTATGCTTGCG
The DNA here is from genome assembly GCA_037039145.1 of Fundulus diaphanus. Taxonomy (NCBI): domain Eukaryota; kingdom Metazoa; phylum Chordata; class Actinopteri; order Cyprinodontiformes; family Fundulidae; genus Fundulus; species Fundulus diaphanus. The sequence continues at coordinate 3,614,967 of CM073136.1, forward strand.
TGTTCTGATCTCAGTAAAAGTTATGTGTGGTCATCGCTCGGCGTGACTGCTCTGGCCTTCCTCACCGGGGCCTTGGCTTTCTGGATGCCCACCTTCCTGGCCAGGGCACACATCACCCAGGGTCTCCGACCTCCTTGCACTGGGGAAACCTGCAACTCCACAGACAGGTTTCTTCTCTAGCTTTGACCTGCATTTGTATCTCACCTCAAAATCCCTAAAGATGCAAACAGTCTGTGCCTTTTCACCCCGCAGTTTTATATTTGGTGCTGTGACGGTGGTGACGGGCATTCTGGGAGGAGCTCTGGGCACCACCTTATCCAGATATTTCAGGGATAAAGTTACACACGCGGACCCCCTCATCTGTGCTGTGGGCATGCTCGGATCAGTCCCTTGCCTCTTCATCACCATTTTTGTGGCATCCTCAAGCATTCCAGCCACCTATGTAAGAGACAACCAATGCAGGGTTTCTACTTGTGGGTATAATGCAAAGTTCTGTTGAATTAAGTTCAGAGTTTAAAAGAAGTCGGCTCTTAAATGGGACATCAGCCATTACAAACTCATTCAGACATTCTGTAACAATAACAAGCAGAGAGAATGAGCTCAAGGAAACCAGTCTTTCTTGTTTTATCTTCCTAATGTTTCTGGTGTGAAAAACATTCTAAAAAAGGGACAAAACTGTTCGAAAGTCGACATTTCACCTCTTTGTAATGCGATTTCTTCTGAGAATATCTAAAGACAGCGAGGACTCGAAAGCAGCGAAGAATCAAAAGTTGATTTCTTATGTTTTTATTCTTCAAATACACCATCAGATGCATTGTTCCTACTCCCAGTTGTTCCCTTTTAATGAAGGGTCAGGACTGCAGGTTGTCCAGTGCAGGTCCTGCATCCAGAGAACTCGGCTTATATCATAGAAAACCATTTTCTCCAAACTTTATTGTGTTCTCCCCACTGCTGGCAGTGGGGAGAACACAATAATTATTTAATTATTAATTAATCCTTTCAACATGTATGTAATTATTGTATTTATGCTCTTTTGGCCTTAGATCTTAGCTTTGCTTTACCCTTCGTTTGTTTTTGTTTATGAAGTCACCCAAAAAATTCAGGTTTTCCCCCACAGTTTTGTCGTCACATGATTTTATTTTGTGGTTCCTCCTGCAGTGATATCATATTTACAATCATTCTTACAGCATGTTTAGCTGAGAATAAAATCAGCGTAATTTTCTTTTTTTAAATTCGTAATGGGCTTGAATCGGCCTCTTCTATGAGTAGACCCAACATAAAGGACTCAAACCTTTATTACCTGCAGAAATAAAGTAGGTGACACAAAACATGAAATATTTTTTTATTTAATGAAAAAGCAAGCATTACAGGTTTTTTAAAACATTTTATGTACCATCTCTTTTTTATTTCCTCACTTTTTGACTGGAATGTTTCCCTCCAGGTGTTTATTTTCTTTGGTGAGTTACTGCTCTCTCTGAACTGGGCCGTCCTGGCTGACATCCTGCTGGTGAGTTCAAACGTTGCTGACGTAGTGAAATGGCAAGCATCCGGCAGCCTCCCTGTGTCAAGAGGCTGTTTTGTGGTTATGATTTCCCGCAGTATGTCGTCGTACCAACCAGAAGGGCAACAGCAGAGGCTCTACAGATCACCTTCGGCCATCTTCTTGGTGATGCTGGGAGTCCGTACCTGTTGGGAGTGGTGAGAAATGGCTCCCCTCTCTTTCAGCTGTGTGCCGCCCCTTTGGGTTTTTGCGTCTTCTCTGCAACGCTCTTCTCACATGTCACAGATCTCTGATGCTATACGCTCCTCCAATCCTAAAACCCACGACTGGAACTTCCGCAGCCTGATGTACAGCCTCCTCCTGTGCCCGTTTGTTGGCATCCTGGGCGGAGTCTTTTTCTTGATCACCACCATGTATATTAATAAAGACAGGAAAGCAGTCCAGCAACTGGTTGAAGGTAAGACTATTTTAAAACTTTTGTGCTCGACCTCTTGAAAAGTCTATGCTCTTACTTTCAGAGGTGAGTAGAGTAGCAAAAGATTGTACTCAAGAAAGAGTAGCACTACCTCAACATATTGTTACTCAGGTAAAAGTAAAAAGTTGTCAGCCAAGAAAGTACTCAAGTAAGGGTAAAAAAGTATTCAGTAAGAAGGCTACTTAAGCTAATGATGTAATATTTAAATAATATGCAATCGGGGGCATGCTCCGATGGCCTTAGTCCTCGACGCGGCTGACCCGGGTCCGATTCCGACCTCAGGTCCTTTGCTGCATGTCTTCCCCCCCCTCTCAAACCCCCTTTCCTTTAAGCCTACTGTGAAAAAAACGAGTCAGTATTGTCACAAAAACACATAAAACAAATGTAATCAGATGGACAAAAATACAAGGTTATGTGCAAATTCTGGTATTTCATTGTTTCAACATTAGACTCAATACTTACAGCAGTTAATGTAGTATGATGGAATTAGTACTTCCAATGACAATATGTACTGTTTACTGTACGTTCATTTGACCTCCAAATGGCTCAATGTGCTCAGCAGATAGAAAATAACATTAAAATAACAAAGGCTGTGTGTAAATAAGAAGTCTCACTATACCTAACCTCTCAGTTTCTGTCTCTCTGGTTAAAACACGTCAGTTCCTTATTCATGACGTTACTCCCAGTAGGTAGAGTAGCCAGAATAGTCCTTTAAGAGTGGCAATACTTTAAAGTAAAAGTAAAAAAGTACAGTGCAGTAAAGCTACTCCTAAAAGTGCATTTTGCTGATACATTTACTCGGTTACATTTACTTGAGTAACTTTAACTAGTTACTACCCACCTCTGCTTACTCTCAACGCCTGTGTCACCCACACGCTGGAGAAGCTAGGCCTTCCTGAATAATAGTCCTTTATCCAAGGCACACACTGGCTCTCTTGCGTATTGCCATGAGGGACAAATTCTCCATAACTGCATACATACCTAAATAACTCGGTGGCACTTAGGTTTTCTGGCAGCTCAGAGGTAGAGAATGTCATTAGTGTCCTTATGACTTGGATTTGCCTTAAATGACCCTTTTCCTTCCATTTTTGGGGACTAGTAATTGATGTACAGAAAATCTGTGCCAACAGCACCATGCACAGCGCCTAGAACTCCACATCTTGTAGTGTACCAGCTACAAAAAACTTTAATACATTAGATCTGGATTTTCTATGATAGACCAACACAAAGCAGTGCATAACTGTGATGTGGAAGGACATTTTTACATGGTTTAATTTTTCCTCCCACAACATTAGACAAATCAGAGAAGCGGGGCACGCACTTCAAAGCCTTTTGCCCTAATACCACAAAACAAAATCTACTGCAACAGCGTTCAGAATGCAGCTGTTCTGTTGCCGGCCTCAGAGGTTTGTTGGAGAACATTAGAGTGCAAACAGCGTTATTTAGGCAAAGGAACACAGCAGACAGGTCAGGGAGAAAGCTGAGGAGACGTTTAAACATCTGAGAACCTAATGAGGGGACGACTATTACTTGTTCACTTCACAAATCTGACAATTCTGGAAGACTGGTAGGAAGAAAGCCGTTGGGGAGAGAATATGATAAGAGGTCCTGTTTGTAATTTGACACGAGCCATATTAGGAACACACCAAACCTGTGGTTATAGAAGAACACAGCTAGACTTAGTGGTCCGCATGCAGAAAACTAACACTGCGCGTCCTCCTAAGCACGGCACTCCCACCATAAAACATGGTGGTGGCAGAATGATGATGTGGGGAGGGTTTTCTTCAGGTGGCAGAGCACAGCTTGTCAGAGTTGGTGGGAAGATGAATGGAGCTAAATACAGGGTGATGTTAAGGGGGCAAAGGACCTGAGACTGGGGTGGAGATTCACTGTCCAGCAGGACAGAGGCCCTAAACATACAGCCTGAGCTGCAGTGAAATGGTTTGGATCAAAACAGGTTCATTTATTACAGTGATCCGTTCAAAGGTCAGACTTAAATCCATGTGCAAATAACATAGAAAATCTTGAAAATTGGTCTTTATTGATATTTTCTATCCAATGATTGAGCCTGAGCTTCAAAGAAGAATGAGCAGGAATGTCAGTCTTTAGAATGTGCAGCTGTAACCGCAGCCAAACGCAGTTTTACGAGGTGTTTCCTCATGCAGCTGAATGGAACAGTGCTGGTCTATCACATAAAACAATGCAGTGAAGAAATGTGAACTGTTGAATGGGTCTGAGTCTATCTGTTGCAATGCTCCAGGAGGTGCAACGCACGTTAAATTAGCTTTTGCCTGTTTGTTTTCATGACTTGTATGTCAGTGTTAAATAAGCGCACACAAAACGGCTTATTTCTCAGAAAAAGGTCAAATACAAGGAGTGGACTGAAAATGATTCAGGCAACATGATTCTAAAGAAAAACAGAAAGTTCAGAGGAAATGGTGCACAACGGGGAGTGGTGGCCTAGTGGTTAGAGCAGCGCTCTTGCACTCTCAGAAGGTTATAGGTACTGTGTTCGATCCCGGAAGACTGCCACTGTGGGTCCCTGAGCAGGACCCTTAGCCCCAGATTGCTCCCCGGGCGCTGCACAGTGGCAGCCCCCTGCTCCCTAAGGGATGGGTTAACTGCAGAAGACTAATTTCTTTGGAATGTACAATTGCAATGACAAATAAAGATTTCTTTTCTTCTTCTTTTTAAACAAGACCCATTGCAACATTGCCAGAAAATTCGATTTTTGTCAAAGCATATCTAAAAAAAAAAAAGAAGGCTGACTTAATGCACTGTCACCATACTCTGAATGCACGTCTCTAACCCCAAACCAAGAATGATTCTGGTTTAAATGTGTGTGTTTGTGTGTTATCAGAAGATCTGCACCCAAGGCAAGGCCCCACACCTGATTCCTCCATGGAGCTGAGCAACAAGAGGACTGTGTGAAAACAAAACAATTGAAGAAATTAGTCCATTAATGTATAGTTGATGGTAATTTAAGAGACACTGATGTGGGGAACTGTTGTGTGAATCCCCTTTAAAAGGGTTTACTATTATTGTTGTTACTTCTCATCCATGCGCTGCTCAAAGAAGCGACCAAAGTTACCAAAGAAACAGAAAAGTGTGTGTGTGTGTGTGTGTGTGTGTGTGTGTGTGTGTGTGTGTGTGTGTGTGTGTGTGTGTGAAACCCAGTTACAATCTCACAACGGAGTGCCTGCTAAAAGTGGCAAATCTGGTGCTTTCAGATCTGATCATCCCAGTATTACCTCCCATTTTGAGGCATTGGCCAGGATACTTGAAAATTAAGTATAGCTTTTTCTATGTAAATACTGTTTTTGTGTTTTAAATAAATAATAAAACAATTCTTTGCCCCTTGAAGTGTTTGGTTATTTTCTTCTTTTAAGTTTTACGTATTAAGTCAATATATATACAGCAGGTAAAATCAGTATTGAACACCCCAACGATTATTGTAGCATCTTTTTTCAGCCGATGTCAGCAACAACCTCATTAATCCGCTCATACAAAGAAGTCAAGGCAAATTAGTCCACCAATGAAATTATTGGTAAAAAGTTGGATTGACAATGGGAATAAGTTTTGAACAGAGCTATTATAGATTATTATAATACTATATACTACTACTATATATTATTGTGGAAAAGACTTTTTCAGTAATAACAACTTCAAGATGTCTCCTGAATGGAGAAACCAGTCGTATGCATCGCTCGGGAGTCATTTTGACTCATTCTTCCCTCAAGCTGTCTTCAAATCTTGAATTTTCTGTAAGTCCTTTCTACGCACTCTGATCTTCAGTTCTTTCTATAGATTTCTATTGGATACAAGTCTGGTGACTGACTGGGCCACTCTAGTAGTTTTACTTTCTTCCTCTGGTACCAGATAAGAGTTTCTCTGGCTGTGTGTTTGGGACTATTGTCTTCCTCAGAAATCTCCACTCGCCCCGATACATTTCTCCATTCATCCTTCCTTCAGTTCTACAAAGTCTGTCTACAAATTAAATGCTTGAGCACCTCTTTAAAAGGTACTAAGGTTCTGCTATCCTGCCCCTCTGGGTCATTCGTGGGTGTGGTAACACAATGCTCAAAAGGAAAATCATCAGTAATGTCCTGTTGCCATCTTTCTGGAATGGAACATCATCAAGGTTACCCTCTAACAGTCCACATAAAGCCTGAGGTGCAGCTCTAGTAACATTAGAGCTGCACCTCAGGCTTCACAAGAAATGTAGCCTGTTAAACGTTCCTGTTAACTATAGTATAGTAAGAAAAGACAGTAGCGTTATCACTTTCTGTAAGTGAAAGTCGTCATCATGCACATCAACACTAACACCTGACATTAACTGTCAAGCGTGGGTGGTGGACCTGGGCTGATGCCTTAATATGCCTGATATCCATCAGCACTGCAGTTTGTCAGGCAAGAGGGTTTGTTAAGTCTATACTTTAACCTGACTGAAAGTGCTGTGGAGGGATTTTGGCTGAGTATCTCATATTGGGGCTGCATGATAGAACACCATTAGCACCATCATCTTGCAGAAGTGGGTCGTTGGTTCAATTCCCAGCCTGGGTTGTTTCTACATGGAGTTTGCTTGTTTGAGCCCTCCATGCATCAGTTCTCCCTGGGTAATTTCCCACAGACCAAATAACACAGCTCTTAGGTTAACTGGTCACTCTAAATTGTGTGTGTGTGTGTGTGTGTGTGTGTGTGCTTGCGATGGTGTCCTATCCATGGCATACTCTGCCTCTCACCTAGTGACCTAGTATATCCCACCTAGTAATTAGGATATACGTAGGCACCACCCAGGCAATCCTGCTAGCATAATGAACAATGGATGGATCTCATTTTTATACTAACTGAAAAAAATCTGGCGATTTTTTTCCCCCTATCAGCTACAAACAACAACAGAAGAAATAAAAATCAGATTTGATGTTTTAGAACCATAACATTAAGAAATATAATGTATTTCCCCCAGGTAAATCTCTTTTTGTGAAACATTGCAGGAGTAAGTAGAGTAGTTGAAAGTAAAAATTTAGATTTTGATAAAAGCATCAAGTTCTTCAGAGTTCAACATCATTCTAATATGTTTTGCATTCCCTGCTGGTTTTTCCGTTTCCCGTGATCCCTCTGACCTTCGCTGAGGTACCTTCATGCTGATAAAACCCATTTGTGCTCCACACTTCACTTTGCCAACTCAATAACAAAAGAAAAAACTTTAAATACTTATCATTGTGCGCTTAGTATTCTCTCCGGCGATGACAGAGATGCACTACTTCTATTGCCTTCAACTGAGGGGTGGGTCATATGCACAGCTTAATGTAAAGATGGAGGAAACTTTTCCCATTTATTTATTGTTGTTGGACAAGTCGCGTCTATACTTTAGTCTATACTGATTTTATTCATGTCTGTTTTTCAGGAGAAGGTCCCCAGCAATAGCTAAAAAAATGCGGTAAACTGGTAAAATCAGCACTAATCATTTCGGCCACTAGATGGCGTAGCCGCATTTGAGTAGAAAGGAAGGTTCAGTCTTTTCTTTCCTAGTTGACCTGAAATAAGGCAGAGTAGGTTTACTGAAATTTATGTAACAGACCTGGAATAAAGGTTAGTCGTTATCCATGCAAAATGTATACAGATGTTCTGTATGTTGCTTGCTTTAATATCTTGATGTGCAGGACAGCTCTGCAGTGAGAAAACAACATGAGGAGAAGAATCCAAGTCTGCTTGATGTTGCATGAAAAACAATCCGAGTAGTAACAATAAAAGAACCCTGAATCAACAAAACGAACAGCGATGGATTTCACCGGACCGTGTTCCGCTGAGTGAAGAATGCTCTCCAGGAATTAGGATCATCATCAAACTAAGTTTTTATGACAGATAATAAAGACGTTTTAGCTTTTTGAGCTGTTTAGAAATAGAGAGACCAGAGAAATCTGATTAACATCAGATTCAGCTAAATGAACGCGCTTTGATTTTATGATGTGTCACACTGCAGATGAGCCAGACAGCAAGCCAGACAGATGCGTCCATAACTGTGTTATGGACTCATAACACAGACGCTCTGTATAAGAAGGGCCAGAGCCGCCTCCACCTCCTCAGGAGGCTGAGGTCCTTTGGAGTGAGCAGGCCTCTGCTTAAGACCTTCTATGACTCTGTGGTGGCCTCAGCCCTCCTCTACGCTGTCGTCTGCTGGGCTCCTGGCAGCACAGAGAGGGACAGAAAGAGGCTGAATAAGCTGGTGAGGAAGGCCACTTCTGTCCTGGGCTGCTCTCTGGACTCAGTGGAGGAAGTAGCTGAGAGGAGGGTGTTGTCCAAGTTCACATCCATCATGGACAACACCTGCCACCCCCTGCACCAGACTGTAGAGGAGCTGAGCAGCTCCTTTAGTGCCAGACTTAGACATCCTGTCTGCAAAAAGGAGCGTTACCGCAGGTCATTCATTCCTGCTGCTATCAGACTTTACAATGCTGCAAAATAACTGTAACCACAACTGCAATAACTAATGTGCAATGACTAATGTGCAATAATCTATTTAATACACTGGGCTACAACCCGTGCAATAATCCTGATGTAGTGACTTCTGCTGCTATCAACACCTGAACATATGTCAGTACACATGTATATATGTATGTACAAATGTATACACGAATGTATATGCACATATATACGTGCAGGTATGTATGTATGTAGGCGTATAGGTATATGTATATATATAAGTATGTATATATGTTTATATATATATAGATCACCATGAATGTAAATAAGACATGATATGCCCATTCCTATTTCTTTTGGTATTCTTTTTGATCCATTGTATATATGAAGATTCACTATATATAACTGAATGCACCTTCCCTAATCTGCACCTTCTTGTATGAGCCGATGTGGCAAGGGAATTTCTCCATTGTTAGATGAATAAAGCCTATCTTATCTATCTTATCTTATCTTAAAAGCATCATGGTAGCTTTTCAAGTAAAAAAAATGGTGCTGGGGGAAGGCTTTGTCACTTAGGCCTTTAGAGTTCTTTGAACCATACTATTGTTCTGAAAAAGTGTAATTTCATTGAGTGCTATCAAATGCATAGTCTTAATGCTAGCACAGAGAGAGAAGTGGCTGCACATACTTCTCCCTGTTGAACTATAACCACAAACCTCAGAATATCTCATGATTTGGATTATACAGTTAAAATACAATATGTGTAAAACTTGCACGCATTGTACACATATTACTATATCACTGATTCTTGAGAGTTGGGACAAAACACGTTTTAAAAAACTATTTTTAAAAATACACACTATATCAATTAGAGTTATATGTTTCTGCAGAGAAAGGTCTTAGCTATTTAACCATGTAAATGAACAGGTTCTAAATAAAAACACATTTTTAACAAATAAACATATTTCCCTTCAGAACTGGATTTTTGTCAATTTTAATTCTTCCAATCATACAAGAATCTGAAGTATATTATAATAATAATGTTTAATTACTCTATGTAAAAAACAAAATACAATATATAAACTTAGTTGTGATTTCACACTATTTTGAAAACTCAGATTTCTAAATATTTGCATTTTTAAACTTTGATTTTAATTTCAATATTGTAAAAACAAATTCCTTAAATAAATAAAACATAAGAGGATGTAGATCAGATGGTCCTTTATTACAAAAACAACATAAACTGAAGGAAGAATATTCTTTCTAACTATTATAAATTACACCGTTTGCAACTATCAAAAAAAAACAATGAGCGAAACAAGGGGCCCTCCTTTCCCTCTGTTTTCATCTGCCTCCCCTATACCACTTCCTGCTCTCCATCTTCTCTTCCACCTGTTCTTCTCTTCCTTTCCTCTTTTGTAAGAACCCAT
>CM073136.1:3629795-3672295 GCA_037039145.1 Fundulus diaphanus
CATTGTTGTGCACTTGAGTGAAATAACCGGGGAGGTCAAAGGTTATTGTCCCTATCGCTCTCAGCCAAAAGTTGATTGCGTGACAGGGCCACTTTGTCAGGGTGGCGTATGTTGATTTTAAAACTTATGTGCTCAGGGGGGAACTCGTGCCGACTAATTTATGATCTTTCCATCCAAACACTTCCGATTAAAGCACTTGACTAAACCTGATGGGGTTTTTTTTCTTGTTATTGTGGCACTCCAAACTATTTCCCTTTGTTTTTAAGCCTCTCAACCTGCAGCTTGTTATTTTCCATGAAGTTATGTGTTTGCTCAGTACACTGAGGGAAATAATTGGGCACTGCATTTTGGACAACAAGCAAGAACACACACGTACCCTGAAAGGTATGTGGAAAAATATTGTGGAGGTTACAGACTGACCTGTTTCTAAAACACAATGGCTATTGTGATCCATGTTTCGGGGCACTTTATCTGCATACCTCTCTATTTCCGTCACGTTGAGCCCAGCTTTACAGGAAACTGTCACAATGGCTAATAAACTGCACAGGCTGAGCAACTGAGGGAGCTGATCCTGTCCTGTCGATATTTACTCAGGGATGAGGACACAATCACATGAAGGAGCAGCAAGGGAGCAGTCCTCAATCAGAATGCAGTGATGATATCATTAATAACCAGAAATGCCTCCTGAACAAAGCACAAATTTGCTGTCAGAGAAAAGACAACATATCTGCACCATGTTTGCACTGCTCTCACCCTTCCACAGAACAGTGATAAGAGGAGTTAAACCACAGTTGTAGATGTGAAGCTGTTCACGGTCCTTATCGTTGGCAAACTGCTGCGGATTCTGACGTCACATGGACTAAGTGCCCCTCCACCATCTGTGCTGTCACTCGTATGGACAATTACATCATGTGGCATTTCCAGCATTTAATAAAGATAATAATAACACTAAAACTGTGTGTTACAGTAAGTCATAGCCAAAAAAAGCCAAAGGAACAAGATGTTTCCCTTAAGTTAAATAAATGTTACCCATGGAGGGCGGGTGGGAGTTCGAGAGAGCACTCAGTTTGTGTGTAGCTGACAACTCTTAATTTGACGTTTAGAAATCATTAGTGTTAATCAAAACAAGCATCTGTAAGTTTTATTTATTAATTTGTTTTTTTTATTTCAGCTAAACACACAACAGTTGAGGATTAAGTAAGGTCACCATGCTGACATCATACATACGGGTATCAGCTCAAATGTGTTTATGTGTGTGTGTGTGTGTGTGTGTGTGTGTTATGTGTGTGTGTGTGTGTGTGTGTGTGTGTGTGTGTGTGTTATGTGTGTGTGTGTTATGTGTGTGTGTGTGTCAAAGTTGTAAGCATTGAAAAAGGAAAAAAAAAACATATCTGAAAAGTGCGGCGTGCATTTGTTATCAGCCCCCTGTGTCAAAGCTTCATAGAACCACCTTTCCTTGCATTTACAGCTACAAGTGTTTTGGGATGTGTCTCTCTAAGCACTGCCCATCTAGACAAAGAATTTTCTGCCCATACTTATTCGCAAATAGCTCAAGGTCAGTCAGACTGAACGGAAAGCATCTTTGAATGTCAACATTTAAGTATGCCACAGCTTCCTAACAGTGTTCAGGTCTGGGCTTTACCCAGGCATTACCAGCATTGAAATATGCTTTTATGGAAACCATTCCATTGTAGCTCTGGCTGTACGTTTAGAGTCATTGTCTTGTTAGTAGGTCAACAAAGGCCTCGTTCTCAAGTCTTTTACCAATTCTAAAGTTATTCCTTCCAGGATTACACTGTATTTAGCTTCATCCACCCTCCTATCAACTCAGAATCAGAATCAGAAATACTTTAATAATCCCAGGGGGAAATTGTTGTTTCAGTACAATCGCCATAACATAACAAACATCACAAACATTTCAGGGGGGGACGATTTACTGAGGCCTTGCTGCCAAGGGACCGCCTTACACGGTGCCCACATGGCGCTGCCATTACTCTGTGAAAAGATAGAGGCAACAAAAAGGAAGGTGGGAGGGAAAAAAACATAACTCATACTTTATCCTATAACAGGATACGGTTTGAGATATCAAAAAACCTCTTGCACAAAAAGCACAAATAAGACGAGACACATATAGCAGAAGGTAAACATTTGAGACCAGTCGCGTGTCAGTTCATCAGTTTATATGAGCATCAGTTATGTGTGTCTGTTTGGGTGAAAGTGTTTATATTTCCGTGAACACTCTCCAGAGGCCATTGTCCTTGATGTTATCAGCCGGCCAACAGTTCAGAAAGCATCCGCAGGTGTCAGCGGGGGGGGGGGGGGGGGGGGGGGGGGGCAGGGTAGAGTTCTGTGCAGTCTCAGCCATAACAATCCAGGGGTTACATTGATAAGGGAAGGCAGAATCCAAATACTTTCTTTGTTTATGAGACAAGCTGCTCTGACTTTCCTGTCAGCTTTAAGTTTTTGCTGGCTCCAAATAGCGAATCCAATATTTCAAATTGTTGGGCTTTTCTGCGTTACACTTCCAGAATTTTATCCCAAATTCCCCTTGAGTTCAAACACCGAAGCCAGTCTGCGTTCCAGCACAGCCAGTTTTTCGGCTCTGCTCCTTCACCTTCCAGGTCTGTCCGTTCATCGCCTTAGTGAGCGCGTCATATGCAGCCGGCAGCCTGATCAAGGCCAAATGGCTACTGACATCTGCTGTATTTGCTGATACATCAAAAATCCACAAGATCCAATACGTAAAAATCCAAGTATCCTGAATCCAAACATCCAAACGTTTCAAACATCCAGGAATGACAAAGTCGAAAGACACACCGTTTTCCATCCAAGAATATAGGGTGTATCCCACAAAATGAGTCAAATCAGGACCGGACGGGCCCCCCTTTCATTGCCTACCCGTCGAAAAAAATTTATCAATAGCATTGAGAGACCAGCTTACCAGATCCATGATTTTTCAGAGTTTGGGTATTATGAAGAAAGTGCTCAGAAAGACAAGACATAGCAAATAGCAGGAGAGAGGGGGGCAGGGTAAGAGAGCAGATAAGGAGCTCTGGAGAGCTGAAAGACACGACCGACCTCGAAGAGAGACAGAACAGAAAGGAGAAAGGCTCAACTCTGTTGAGCTTCCCCACAGCATGAAGCTGCCACTACCATTTTCCCCTGTGCTGATGGTGGGCGATGTGCTGGGTTAGGCTTAGCGCACCTACACCAAACCTCTGAGGCCTTCGCAGCACAGCTGGGTTTATACTGAGATTACGTTACACAATGTTGGACTAACAAACTAATAAGGTGACGTCCGAAGGCAGTTGATAGTACTGGATTTTATTTAGGGCTATTACAGCATACTTTTTTCAGATTTAATGTCTATCAAATATGAAAGACAAGGTCTACAAGTTAAAGGATTATGGGAAAATAAAAGAGCCCCTCCGAATCAGACTTCCAAGGAGGGGAGGCATCTCCCCACATCTGTTCCAAACCTCAGCTGCTCGGCAGCACATGCAGCTGCTCCTGAAACCTACAGGCAGTCTCAGTCAGTCAGGAGGTCACAATGAACACGGAGAGGTCGAAGTAGGTGGTCCTTCACCTTAAGGCTGGGCCGGGCCTAGACGGCTCCGGCTCCAAAAACAAATGTATGCGAGGGGGAGCAGACATAAGGCTGCTGCAGTAAAGACCACACATCAGGGAAGGTTGGACGCTCTCACTATGTCCCCCATGTACGTGAAGATAACAGCTGAGTCATGGGACGAGCTGAAGGCCTCTAGATGGGAGGCAGACCATTCATTTAGCTTTCAGTTTCCCCTTTGGGAACATAAACACACAGAGGAACATGTTCAGGTGAGAGAGGTGCATCAACTGCAGAACAAAGGTGAAAGAGCAAGTGAGGGCACTGGCTGAAGCAGATAGGAGTGGTGTTATCCACAGCAAATTCAATTCTACTCAATGTTAAATTACACCATTAATCCCCAAAATATTCTATAATACTGCATCATCATGGACTGAATGGACACTCAGAGAGTGAAGCTATCACACCAAACGCAACATAAAAACACAGATTACAGTTTGCACATGTCATAATCAATACATTAGAAAAGTAATTTCTAAGAGGCTTGTTTGTCACATTAAAAGTACCTTTTGAAAAAAAAAAAACTCTTTAAGCCGGTCTTAAAGATACTTTTGATAAAGTCCCCATTTCTTCATGAGAAATTTTGCTTTTTTTATCGGTCTGATGCAATATTCTAATCTTAAATGCTGTGTTTGTTAGCTGGAGGTGGAAAAAATAATCATAACTAACAGAACTAAAGGCCTTTAAAACATCATCAGTCTGTGTTAAGCTATTAAATGTGTTTCCCCATAGTGAATCAGGTTACTAAAATAAATGAACTTTTTAATAATATTGAAAGTTATTGAATATGACTGTACTCAGGACAAAAACACCCTAAGTGTAGGAGACACATCCTGTGGTCTGATGAAGCTAAAATGGAAGTGTGAGACCATAATGACGATTATTAACATTTGGAGGAAAAAAGGGGAAACTTGCATGAGAGAACACCCTCCCATTAGCCAAGATGCCATCATGAGCTAAGAACGTTATACGAAGATGTTGATGCAGCATCTCAAAACATCAGCCAGGAAGGTCAAGATTGGGTACAAATGGCTCTTCCAAAAGGACAGTGACCCTAAATATAACCACATTAGGTGTAAATGGGCTTGTGGACAGCAAAGTCAATATTTTGGAGCGGCCATCGCATAGGTAATACCATTCTAGTACAATGGAGGATTTGCTGGCAGAGCTGAAAAGGTGTGCGAGAGTAAAGGTGGCTCACAAACTGGATCCGCTAGACCAGTTCTGTCTGGGCCAAAATTCCAGAAAACTATTGTGAGAAGCCTGTGGAAGAAATCGTCTGACCCAAGTCGTACTGTTTAAAAGGCGATCCTGCCAAACACTGAGGAAGTGTACTTCAGAACTTGAAGAAAGTTAAAGAGACGTTTTGACAGAAGATAAGATCAGGCAGTGAGAAAAGGTCCCGTGTCTTTTTTTTATACAACGTATACCGCAGAAAGGTGGCTGCTGATTTATGACACAGGGTTTTCTTTAGGTCCCTCGGCAGCTCGCGGCTGAATCAGGTGGTTCTCAGCTGAACGTAAAGAAATGTCCGATGCTTAAATACAAACTCTGACGTGTTACATAATCATGCAGTGACAAACAGAAAGACCCAAAAACACAGTATGTTAAGACAGCGTCATCCAGCAGCCGCGGCCGGCGTGTCCTCTGGGCCCACTGAACATGAGCCAATCACGTGACAGAGGCAGATCTTGAGGAAATACAATGTGATCTAAAGCTTCCCTCTTCTCACATATTGCATTCCTAAAGCGATGGGATGCTGCTGGTCCAACTGGTGGGGATTTTCCAACGTTGAGGGTGGAGATGGAGCGCTCAGATCCCTCCTTATTGGGCTCTAATGTACACAGTGTTCCAGGAGAATGCTGCTTCTTGGCACAGGAAGCTAAAGTTTAGGCTGCACTGCTCATAAACACGGCTGATGGAGACAATAGGAGGGCCACATATTTCAGGTTGCCCTTAATGGCACTGGAGATTTTATCCTCTCACTCCACTTGATTTTTACAGATGTATGATCCTAAATATAATCAGGAAATAATTTATTACAACTTAAGCATCCTGATAGTGTCTTTTGAATGCGTTAAACAGGACTGGTGGTTCTATTTTTGTTTTAACTATTTGTTCCTCAAGAAGAGCCTGGAGGTTTCTGTGGTGTGGAAGTGGTAAAGACCAGAGGAACAGCTGATAGACACACAGCTGACAGACACACGTGGCAAAGGGACATTTAAACTTTCCTGGAAGAAGACGCCAGACCTTATCGTGCTGCAGACGCTGCACCAAGCCAGCGATTAGCAGGTTATCTCCCATCCTGCACCACAGGCCTGGCCCCGCACAGAGACAGGAAGGAAGGCCGGCGCTGTGACTCGGTGCCTCTGAGCCGCAGAGAAGAACACAGAGAGAGAGATAGGCACGGACCCACCGAGCCATTCTACTCCGCGGAAACGCAAACAGGATCCCACCGACACGAGCAGCATATCAAACACAAGCCAAAGAAAGTGTTAGGGGGAGCAGCAGAGGTCTCCACAGAAGGGAGGCAGACCCCCGCTCTGCTGACGCTCCCTTCTATAAGCCACTTTAACCCTGTCTACCCCCTTTCTGTCACCAGGATTGTTGTCTGGATGGCTTGATCTGTTTCAGGCTGAGCTTTTTGCAAAATAATTTACAGAACCGAAGGCGAGAGATTTCAGGTGCCGATGTCTTTGTGTTATAAACACATGATTGCTTTGGAGGTACCTTATTGAAATAAAGGAACTGTACAGGTTCTACTGAAAGAGGGTTCTCCTTTTAATCTAAATCAAACGACGCAGGTCCCATCCAGTGCATGTTAATGTGTTCCTAATGCAACCCTGATATCCTCTGAATGCCAAGTTTCTGCAGCCAGGCAGAGGCACCCAGCCGTCTTTCTTTCTGAAGCCAGCAGTCAGCCTCCCTTTGCTTTCTCTATTTTTCCTCACATCTTTCTCTTCGTCATGTTTCCATTGGACTTTCACCGGCTAAGCTAATTGAGCAAGGCTAATTTTGGGGGGGGGGGGGGGGGGGAGTAACTACCTCAGGATAAATGTCACAAAGTTATTTGTTCACTGGCCAACAGACCCTCCGCTTTTCAGCAAAATTGAACAGGACTTAATAGAAATCTGTCTCTCTCTCAGCCCGCCCACCTCTCACCGATACAACCAACTCTACTCATTTGGCTAAAAATCGACAGCTTTTTGTGTTCTTTCTTTCATTCACATCTCCCTGTTTGACATCATCAGTTGGGTTTTATGCTATGCTGCACTGCTTTCTGGGCCAACTATTTGGTACTGGGAACGATTTCAGGGATTCTTATCTTGGAGAGGAGATGATTTGGCTCCATCCCAGTGCAACACATGGGGCCTGAAACATTGTTCTGTGCACTATAAGAAGAACATGACAATGGTAGTAAATATAATATTAAGGACCATTTCACTTAGTATAACGTGTTTCTGAACAGGATTGCCAACTATAGCTTTAAGACTGCAATTTTTTAGGGTTTAAAGTGTTTGAAATGCAGTCTAGGGAAGATCATTCTTGGTTGAGAAATTATATATGCAATTTAATATCCTGTTGGTTGTGTGCTGCACAGAAAATCCCACAGACAACCAGGATGTTGAAGTTGATAAGCAGTTGTGATTCGATTAGTAATTCTTTGGATCTGGAAAATGCACACAGGTGTATTGTTTTTGACCCTGAGTTTATACTCTGATTCCACCTGTATATGTTGGAAACAATACAAAAATTGGGTTCTTGCACGTTTTATTTCAAAACAGGCCAACCGAGGGAAGGTGAATAACTAACACAAAGAAAGCTGAACTAGACACAGTGGAGCTCCCAGTTCAAACTAACATTTCAGGCAGCCTTTTAACGTGTATTAGAGCTCATTCATACATGTCAAACCAGTTTTAGCTCCCAGCTTTCACAGAAAACAAAACAGTATAAAAAATAACCACAGTAACTGTATTTATGATTTAGGCTATGACCTACATGAAGCCACTGTGTGACTGAGCAGTGACGTTAAGAGCTTAATGTGGGACGATCTCATCTCCTGTCAGCTCTCACTCCCAGGAGGATCCAATCCCTTTTTTGTGCTGCTAATCTGATCACGTCTGGTGCTCCTTGAAGTTCTGTTAATTTGTGCTTTGTGCAAGACTCCTTGCATAGACATAATTCAGACGTAGATGTCTTTCAGAATCAGAATCAGAATCAGAATCAGACATACTTTAATAATCCCAGAGGGAAATTACTTGGTGTTCACGCATCTTGAACACCTTGCCTGGTCATTTTTATTAGCTATTTGGAAAATAGCATTTTCCCTATTTTCTACACTTATGTTCTGCCTTTTGAACCTGGTCTGATCTTTAAGGAACATCTAATTTGTAATCCATGACTTTCTGTATCCCTGTATTATAAATATGATATGACCCAGTGGATAAGCTTTTTTAGCTGTTGGTTTCTTGGCTGGACGAGGATCCATATTTATCTTGCCACCTTGTGTAATGAGCAGGATAGTAACAAAGCTCACGGTCATGGACCTCCAGCTGGGATTCACCATGTTTTCATTACGGCATTAGATCCTATCTTCACACCAACAGGAAATTTGTATGTCAGGAAAAAAGCCTTTTCTGTCCTATTGTCACAAATGTTAATGCAGTTTGCTCAACTCTATCGACTTTAACTGGAACTGTGGGCTTTGGTCAGATGAGTATAAGATTGAGTTTTTAGGTAACAGTCTCCTCAGCTGGATTTGGCACGCAACAACTGAAGAATATGTAAAGAAAATTGTATGATGAAGAAGGAGCAGGGTGGTGGTACGGGGGTAACATGCACGATCCATGTATGGAGGCCTCTGTCCTGGCCACGACTGTCCCAGGTTCGAGTCCCAGCCCGTAGTCCTTTTCCGCACGTTTTTCCACCCAACTTTCTCAACCCCATTTCCTGTCAGCGTAGTTTCAACTAAAGGCCACTAGAGGCACAAAAGCCCAAAAGTAAAAAAGGTAAATGAAGAATTAGTGATGCTGGGGCTCTGTTTCTGTTCCTTAGGTCCTGGCAACCTTGTTGGAGTGCACTTAACTTGGCTTCATGAAGTCTTTATAACACAGTTTTTTGTAAAAAATAAATTCAGTTTTTTACACCACTAAATAAAGTTCTCAGATTATCTTTTTCTTCAGTGAAGGATGATGCTACAGCAGTAAAAGAGGAATTTATTTTGAAGGCTTTTTCCAGTCTTTTCCAGTGATGCTGACAAATGAGGCTGGCACCAGGTTTTAGATGGATAGAAAGAAAGCAAATTTTCACCAGCCCCAGTGAGCCTTCATGGATAAAGCAGGTAGAGAAAAAGAAAGGATGGATGGCTTAGCTTTAATAATCAGCAAATTTCATAAGCAAATGCTTGAAATGTCTCACTCCTGTGTAATTAATCGATATATTACAATGCTGTGATTTTTTTTATTGTGCAGATTAGTTAAACTTTTTATTTGCTATGTTTATTTGCAGTCATTAAGTTGTGTTTTTTTTTTTGGTCACGATTAAATGTTTGAATAAAGAAAACTAATTTTGATATCAGTCAAAGATAATATGAGTAAAAAAAGATGGAATTTTAAAATTATTATTTATTTGATTAAATATTAATTTTAGCCCACATCATATTGGGTTTAACGTCACTAACCACATGCAGGCCAGATTATTACCTGACATATAATTTTTATCAAAAGTAAACCATCATCCTCCAATCGAAAGAAATCAAAAATAAGTTAACCCTCTCCCCCCCCCCCAGAAAAAAAGCACGAAGTCTGCTCTCTAACAGAACACCTTGAAAGAGAAGAACTGTCCTTCAGTTTATCACCAGAAACTCAAACACAGTTATGTAACAAGACAACAATCCAAAATACCAGCAAAATCCACCTTTGAATGGCTCAGAATAACGTAAAATAAAGGTTTTGGAGTGGCCTAGTCAAAGTTTGGACTCATATTTGTTTTAGATGCTGTGGCACAACCTTAACCAGGCAGTTCATGTTAAGCTAAATAAAAAGATAAAAGACAAAAAAACAAGCAAATAAAAAAAAATATGTTTTCGAGTGGCCTAGTCAAAGTTCTTACTTAAATCTAGTTCAGACGCTGCGAAATGAAATCTGCATTCGAAAACTATATTTTAAAGTTCCTGGTTACCGATGTCTGATGAAATAAGACACAAGAGATTAGCAAATACTTTTTCACAGCACCGGGAACGAGTTTGACTTTTAAAATGACACTACTGAAATAGCCTATAGGGAAGAGTTTTTGAGTCGCACCTTTACTTTTGTGGCCGACTTAGGTTGCCCCAGTTATTCAGGAGCCTAATAATAAAAAGCATCCCTGAATCCCTAAACAGCCTTTTAATTGGACAAAAGGCTGTGATGTAAATGCCTGATAGATAACAAAAAGGAAATGACGCCCGGTCGTTAATACTGTGATGTGCCCGCTGAAAAACCGCACACAGTCATGCTGATCTCCCAGCATCTCCAAGAATCAGGTGCAAGAATCAGCCTGACCGGGGGGAGGAGTTAGAGCCAGGTCACGCCCCCTCACTACGGTGGAAAGAGAGAGAGCAGCTAAGGAGCGCTCAGCCGTCCGTCACCGTCCACAACTAGCAAAAATATGACTCGGAGAAGATCCTGCGCCTCTCCAAAGAAGACAACATCTGATCTCAGCCAAACCCAGTGACCGCAGCTCTACGTTTGCTCCCCCCCTCCCCCTGAACTGTTTTCTTCTCCCGAGCTCTCTCCCACACCTTTTCTCTCCCTCACTCTGGTCTTTCTGCGCTGGATCTTCCGTGCCAGAAAATCATGTGCGTGGAGAGCGATGGATGCGAGATCGAAGGCTGCAGCAGTTCGGACGAGGTGCGCACGCTGTCGGGCAGCATGAGCCCCGGACTAATGCCCAGCCCGGACCTTCACCCCTGCAAACCCGGCCAGAAATTCCGCGCCGCGCTGCTCCGGTGCCGCTCACCGGCTGCCGCTGCGGGGATCCTCAGCTTTGGGAATGTCCTCAACTACATGGACAGATACACAGTGGCTGGTAAGAGATCTGATTTATTACTTCTATTTTTAAATAAGATGTGAGATTGATTCATCCGCACCAGGTTTCCCCCGTGGAAGCAATGGAACAGCTTTCTTTAGTTTATTGGCTGGAGTGATTGCGCTCCAGCGAGCGGCTCCGTGCGCAACCAGCTCACCTCAGCTGAGACGGGCGGAACAATGGACCGTCCGCTGTTTCTGGTGCCTGTCTTGTAGCTGCATGCAGAGCGGGTGATTGAATCAAACAGATATGCGCCCTCCTTATCGCTCACTAAAATCCCCCAGCGTAAAGATTTTTTTGTTTTCTAATGTGACGCCCGGATGTTAAGATGATTGAAAATCGATCAATTAAGGCGAGCAGCTCTCCGACCGCCCACGAACCTGACTGCATGCTTTCACACACCGTGAGGAGCCACTGTGAGAGTGTGTGTGTGTGTGTGTGTGTGTGTGTGTGTGTGTTTGTGTGTGTGTGGGCTCATCTTTCATCCGCTGGCAACATGACAGTACAGCCATGATTCCCTGCTTGTTTCCTGGAGCCCTGAATGGTGGTTTGATGCTTCTATAAAGGCTGCCAGTGCCACTCAAGTGAAGTAGATTCTCTGACTTTAGTTGCACCCTTGAGGCAGAGAACAAAGCTCTCAAGCGTCACCTGTTAGATGCATTTCGAAGAATGAAGTGTTTGACCTTTTATACAATAATTTAAAACTGATTTTTCATTTGATCCTTGCTTGCAGCGTTGACGATAACCAGCTGGTGTTTGGTGGATTTAATGTTTAGGCTTCTGATTCTGATCAGTGAACCGTGGTGCTGAATGGGTTAAAAATACTGCTGCAGCATCAGTACAGAGGGAATTTGCCTGGCTCTTCGGTGGAAAGGCATGCCATCCTGGTTAATGTGCAAACACGATATAATGTTGCCACCAATGACTTATTAACTGGAACTGGATCTTACATAAGTAGCGTGTACATGAATGTAACCTCGTACATGTCACATTTAGGCGGTGCCTTTCACTGCATCACAAATTTCTTAGTTTACACCCACAGCCTTCAATGTATTTATTAGGATTTTATGTGGTGGACCTCACACGTCTCAAAACTAGACATTAAGTCAATTTGTCTTTACAAAATTGTTGAATTTTCCCATCTTCATGAGCAGCAGTTTTCCTCGTGTCGCCACAGACTCTCAATTGAAGTGAGGTGGGAACTTTGACTGGACCTTTGTAACGTGAACATGCGTTGGTGTTCACCCCCTCCATCATTGCTCCGCTCACATGCTTAAGGTTGTACTGTTTTAAGGACAACCCCAGTCTGCTCAAGTCCTGTGCAGCCTCTAATCGTTCATCCTGTTTTTAAGTTTACTCCCTTTCTGGAATAATTACAATCCCACAGTATTATGCTGCCAGCACCCTGCTTTATTTAGGGTGATGTGTAATGTTACTTTTCCAGCACATAACTGCATTTACAAATGAAATTCCTTCAGAAGAATTACTTACAGAATTTTATTTGAGGGTATCAGCGCAAAGAAGGCTGAATGCACTTTTTTCACATTTTTATTGTTTTAAAACTGTGAGAACCGTGTATTCTTTTTCTTAATATAATTTCCAAATAAAATTAGAATAAGTTGTCAAAAATGTGGAAAAGTTCGAACCGTATCCACACCACTGTAGGGCCACAGTAATTGGTCACGCCACAAATTTATTTCCTATTTTCAATTAATGCTGTAATCGCACGTTTTCTCCATTGCAAGTTCTGGCAGAAAGAAGGCGTGTCAATCAGACACCGAGAACGCGTTGAAAAGCTGCATGCCATCGGCCTCATCATCCTGAAGGTTTCAGGTCCATCATCCGTAGAGAGCCTGAGCGAACGGTCATTATAGCAAGATGGCTTCAGCTGAACGGCCACGCCAAGAATAAAAGAATCTAATCTTAGCATCCCTGAGCACATCTCAGTCAGACCATAGATTGAGGGAAAAGGAGAACAAAACCATCCACAGTGGAGGATGAGTCAGTCACCGCTCTTAAGGGCCATTTGTCCTCCTGTTTTCTCACAGCACCTCATGCTTTGATCAGAGGAAAGCTCTCATTAAGCTCAAAAGCCACCGGCACTTCCATCACAAGCCCGATCCTCCTCTTCTAGAGTATCCAGCGAGAGGTGGAGGGGAATTTTCCCGGACGTCCATGGGACGAGAGCAAGAAGAGGGATGAGAGAGAAGCGGGAGCAGGCAGGTCTAAAGAGTGCGGATGGGTCACAAGTAGGTGGGCGTGGAAGGGGGGGGGGGGATTGTGATGGACAGCAACTTGGCCTTGCCCTCGCAGGGAGAGACTGCACTCAGCGTGCTCAGTGGAGGGGGGGGGGTCTCCTCCCGACGCTGCCACCTGAACGCTGCTGGACCGTTTTGCATTATGTATGGCCAGCATGTGCATCAGGGCAACGATTCCCATCAGCCATGTGCATCCAGCAGCAGCTAATACACACAAAACATCATCTGCAGCGTCTCTGCCATTCCCCCCTCCTCTTTAAGCTTTTCTGTCCTGCAGTGCGAGCTGTGTTGCAGCAGTAATTAGCCAGTGGGAGCAGTGCATCTGCTGGTAACAAGCTCCGAATGTGCAAGTGTGGCCTCGGTTCCTTTTGTTTTTCTCCCCGCTCTGCCTCCTCCTTCCTCTCTCCTGCTTTCAGGGGCAGGTACCCAAAGTACCTCCCCGACTCATAGATCTTAATGTCAATTAAGCAGGGATGGGCGCACGAACACACACACACACACACACACACGCACACACACACACACACACACACACACACACACACACACACACACACACACACACACACACACACACACAAACATTAGGAAGGACTCTCCGGAGCATTTCATGAGTGGCTGAATACACGATGGGACGTTTGAGGGAGTGGTCGGCTGCTGCAGTGGCAGGCAGTCAGAGGCAAGTGGACGCTGAATGCTGGCAGAGCTGAGCCAGAGCCGTGCCTCCCCTACTCCCCTTACAACATCAGTGTAAAAGGCTCTTTGTACCAGCAGCCTTTGCTATAGTGTGCGGGGATCACTGAGGCATTGTCACAGGGACACTCGGTGACCATTCTGGAGAGCACAGCTATTCTGATCTGGAACAATGACTGGGAAAATTGCACCTGGCAGTGTGCGGCAGCCGCCTCATGACTTGGAGCTTTATGTTAAAGCTGCCATCCGGACTTTTCCGTGCACCCAGTCAAACTCACCTCACATGTAGCCTTTCAGCTGCACCGCCACACATCACGGTCTGTTTTGCTATTTCTTTTGCATTGTGTTGCGAATGGTTAGTTAATCAATAGGAAATCTACCTGCCTAAAAAAACATGCTGGCATGCAGGGCGACTCTGGTGACATCATTAAAGGCACAAGGCAACCTATCGGAGCGCTTTATTCACATGTTTATAATCTGATTCGTTCTTCAAAGGTGTGTGATTGGATTATGTATCAAAAGGTTTGAGCTGCATGGGAAAATGCTGTATGAAATTCCCAGGATGGTTTGGCAACCATGGATTAGCGTGAAGCGGAATGGCCAGATTTCATGATCAAAAATAACCCGCGATGGCGTCGGGCAAAGTTGTAAAAAACCAAATAGTCTGGCTGATCCGTTTCATTAAGACTCTTCTTAGGTCCAAGAACTGCCACATTACCAAGTGTTTCTGCTAAAGGTTAGCAGCAGGCGACCAGATTTCTAGGGACCAACGTGATGCAAAATTCCCATCAGGATATTAAAGTTCTGAATACCATCATCCGTCATGGCCCGGGGATGATCGGACTCAAATTCTGGCTCAAGCAGATGAAGCTGAACTCGCTCGTCCTCCATGATATTTACTAATGCATGCTGATCTGCCTGACGCTTGTGCCTCTTGTGATATCATCCACTCAAACACAAACAGAGCAGTATTAGCGGCTAGTTTTTTTTCAGTGCACTTTATAAAAACATTTTTATTTTTATTTCCAAATCCAGCTGTGGAAATCTGTTCCTCCTTACCCAGCTGTGTTTTTTTATTGTCAGCCAGCAAATTGTTATGAGGCAAAAAACACACAACTGGATTTTGTCCTTAATCCCTCATGACAGAGATGCATGATGCAACACACACATGCACACACTGCAGATACTCGGCGATTCAAGTACGTCACTCACCCAAGATAATGGTTTCAGAGCCACAAAAGAGCAAAGTCACAATGCCTTTTTTTAATTTTAAAACTGGAGGTTGTTTTGATCTGGTTCTGGATATATTTACTGCCAATATGCTTTGTGTCAGACTTTGTGACACGCTTTTATGAGATGGGGCAGCAGCTTCAAAACGCTGTAATTATATGAGAGCTAAGCTGCTGCTTACCGAGGCTGCTGGATCTGAGCGTGCTGCTAGTCAGGAGAGAAACCAAATCTGCGTCGCATTTGATCAGAATGTGGGACAAATTCCTGTAAACCTAATGGCTTTCCGTTGTATAAAGTGACCAAATTATGCATATGTTTCTAAAATGTTCCATCGTTTCATCTGTTCATCCTGCCTCTTTTTAACGCGCCTTTTTAAAAAAAAAAAGAAGAAGAAAAATCTGCTTTCCTGCTGTAGCGCTGCGTGCTAAGCTACGGCCATCAACAGGGTGTAAAGGCTTCAGATTTCCTCATTTTCCACTGAGTTCTTCTGTATCGCAGAGTTGGCGTTTAGACGGCGATCTGGTTTTACTCAGACACACTTACTGTAATGGGCCAAATCCAAAGTGTGGACAGCTGCAAAAGAGACCGCTGCTGGGTTTCAGCAGCAGTGGCAGCAGCAGCAGCAGCAGCAGCAGCAGCATACAGTGAAGGAGGCCGCGAACGTAAGCGGCGAGCTGCAAACTCTCAGCGCCGAGTTGGACTTCGGGCTCAGCTATTCCAGAGACCGGTCGGGGCGAGCGGGCGCTCCGGGTCGGGTCCAACGTGCCTGATGGGGGGTTTATGGCCGTGTGTGATGCAGATGAGGTGGAAACAGGGAGTGTCTGGGACGTCCAAGGTCAAGCGCTCCCTTCTTGCTTCGTTCTCAAAATGCAAATGTAGAGGGAAAGAAAAACAAAAACACAGATGGAGATCTGACTGAGCAGGACTTATGCTGGGGGCGGGTGGGTGATTAGGGGGGGCGGTGTGGAGTCACTGCAGCTTGATGAGTTATGGTCGTCCGGCCTGGTCACTGGAAGAAGACATTTCAGCCCATGGCCACTTATATTCCTGTTGTCTAAGTGCTCAGAGATTTAGAGGGACCACTGTGTTTAATTTAATTGCAGGTAGCTTTGAAACCTTAAATCCTGGTGTTGGTCCCTAGTAGACAGTCCAAGCTCCTCAACAGCTTATCATGAGGCGGGGATTAGCTGTTTTTTTTTTCTCCTTCCAGAGAATATGAGGATTCGCGAGGCAGACACGCTGCACTTAAAGTTATTTGCTGCTTAAGTAAATAAGCCCTGATGCGCGTTAAATCTAGCCGCCTCCCTCGTGTGCAGGCCGACAGGCAATCTGTGGGGTACGCAGCGCTGGCCAATCAGTGCTGAGAATAAACATCGGTGAGCAGTAGATTAACACCAGTGTAGGCCTGTTGAGCCAAATTGTCTCAGTCAAGCGGTCATGTTAGGAATACCTCCAAACCACAGTCACGCTCTGTTGGATGAGTGCAGGGCCATTGCATGTGAACCTTTGGTGTCTTGCGTTTAGACACAGATGAGACTGTGGTCATAATCCTCTTGAGACAAGCTCTTTTGATGCAGCTATCTATCCTGTGTGACCAGCCAGTCAGATTAATTCCTGTCACCTTCGTCCAGTTTAGTTTGTGCCTGCTCATCTTCCTTGTCCACACTGGCCTGGGGCCTTCCTCCACATTAGCATCTGCACAGAGAAAGCCTATTAGCATCTTGTCTACCTGGACTGTCCTGTACTTAGCTCCATCCATCTTCCTGTCACTGCTGGTGAAAAGTGTCCCACACAGCACCATGCTGCCACCACGCTGTTTTACGGTGGTGTTTTACTGGCTTATTACCACCCAATGAAACCATTATATTCTATTTTGGTCTCATCTGACCAGAGCACCTTCTTTCACCTGTTGCTTGATGCCTCCCCTACATGAATTGTGATCCTATGCAACTCCTGTGGGTTTCTTTTTGGCTGATTGGTGGAGGGGGAGCGAAAAATAGACGTTGACAGGTTCCCCCACCTGAGCTGTGGATCTCTGCTGCTCCTCCAGAGTTACCATGGATTCATTTGGCAGTTCCTTAGTTTGCCTGGACTGTTTAAGTTGATGGCCGTCCAGTTTTCCAGCTGTCCCATACTCTTCATTTTCAGATGGTGGAGTAAATGATGCTTGGTGAGATGTTAAAAGCTTTGGATATTATATAATAGCTCTGCGTTAAACTTCTCCACAGCTTTCTCCATAACCTGTCTGCTGAGACCTCTGAGACCTTCACAGAACAGCTGGATTTAGACTGTTGAAATAATACACAGATGGGCTTCACTGTTGTACTGAATTTTGTTTAGGAGCATCAGTGTAAAGTGGGTTAAATTCAAATGCAAACCACACTTTTAAGGTTTTTATGTAAAAACACACACACAAATACATAGATATAAAATGGCAATAAAATGCATGCATGTTTCTAGGTGTAATGTGACAAAATGTGGAACGATTCTTTGGCCGGGCAGTGCGTGTGCTTTTCTTGACTGCAGTCACAGACTCCTCTGCTTACTCTGGCATAGAAGAGCTTCCCTAAGCTAGACACATCCTCCGCTGTGGGTTCCTCTGAGACCAGAGAAGAAGAGAAGTTAACACAGCGTAGGTGTTCTGTTGGGGGAAATTTGTGAATAAATCAGGATCTGCTGTGATACAAATGTAGATAATGATGCTACTCTGTGACAGCCCCAAACAGAAACTCTGTCACTGTTTTTTCTTCTTATCCGCTGCTAGAGACATGACACATCAGATCGTCTTGGTAACATGAAGCTCTGAATGTAACAGAAGGTTGGAAAAGTGCTTTCCTGCTACCCGGCGGTGTGAGAGGTTGAATGAGCCCTGCTGGAGCTGCTTTGGGGTTTAGCTCCCGCTAGTTTCACCCTTCACTCTTTTCCCCAATTTCACCCTCTCTTGTTTTATAGCATTCACATTAAAAGCCCCCCAACAACAGCTGAGCGCTTTAAGAGATGGAGGGGGCCTCTAGTGATTTTACTTTATAAGGTTGCCGAGCCTCTTTTTTTTTCCATTTGCTGTTTGATAAAAGCTCTGCGTCTCTTTTCAGAGGTTTGGTCTCTTCAGCTAATTTCTACTTTACTTCAGTGCCTATTATTTCACTACTCACAGCAGAAAATATTGCAACGATCCAACATTTGTTAAAACAGAGTCTTTAAAACTTACACGACTTCCTAGCAAGCAGACTTTTCCAGACTGGTTTCCCACAGATATCCCACTAATCTCTTTATATCCATAACCTAGCGTGCTGCCGCTGTGAGAAAACAGTCTGTGTGTTCTTTAGGCTCCCATTTAGCAGACGCCTGTAATAGTAACCGATGGAATTAGGCAGAACTTCTTCCTGGGCCAGTGGAGGCCCTTTCATGTGGCTGCGCCGGACTTTGCCATCTAGCAGAGGCGCTTCCATCACAGCGGCGCTTCACCTCGTGACCCCAGCTGCCATAAAAGCCCGGTTTCCGTCACTTTAGGACCACTCCACTGCTGCTGTCGTTACGGCTCTTGTTCCTGACTTTAAACTCGTCGCTGCTGCCATGCCTCTGCATGTTGCATTGTGTTGAAGGATATTTTTACTCAGTGTTGCTTGTGCAACACACAGGAGACTGACTGAGGGCAAATGGGGCAAAAGCCCTTTTCAGCACACAAAAAAAGATGCCACTGTTCCTGTTTGGTAATTTGTCAAAGAGCCACCAGAGATGTTGACAGAGCTATATTAGCTCGTGCTAACACACCACATACCAACAGCATGGATTCATCAGGATGACTGCACTGTTGTTGGTAACTGCAGGGCATTGCACATGCCGGCTTTGCTCTTTGACTACTTTTTTTTTCTTCATACCAGCTTAGAGGCATATTAATACCAGATCTGCTTCACATCACAAACAACAGTATATGAGGGCGCCGCCGCCTCCTCTGTTTGCACGTTTTCACTGCCGCATCCATTTATTAAACAATAAGATGATATACTATTGTTAATATTTCAGCATTTTGCATTAGCTACATTATCAGCCAATCTCTACCAAAAAAATAAATAAAAAAATAAAAATAAAAATCAGCTGTGATTGAGTCAAACTGTCTCGGGGCTTTATGGAGGCTCATGGTGCCAGAAGACCAACAAAGAACTCAGATCAAAAAGAAAAACATAAAAACGTATTGTTTTTAAGGTGCGTGCCGTACCTTTCACTTTATAGCATGTTGATTATAGCACAATAAAGTTTAAAGGAAAATCCAACGTCAGGCAATAATTTGTCAGGCTATACTGGATGCACTATTCACTATTTAAATTTGATTGAATTTGACTTTGTTAAAGTGCCTTGAGATGACGTGTTGTGAATTGGTGCTATATAGATAAAACTGAATTGACTCTTTTATGTTAAATAAGGCAGATATGATTAAGCTTGTACTTCCTTTTTTGATGAGTCCACTTGTCAACAGTGCTTACTCAAGTCCTCTAATGATCTTTGACATGGGTGGTAAGAGGTAGTCTGATAATCAATGACCTCCCCTTTGTCATCACAGGAGTGTGTGTGTGTGTGTGTGTGTGTGTGTGTGTGTGTGTGTGTGTGTGTGTGTGTGTGTGTGTGTGTGTGTGTGTGTGTGTGTGTGTGTGTGTGTGTGTGGACATAAAGAGAGGGAGGATGTGTTTCCTTTACTTTAAAGAGTTTGGTTTAGGGTTACAGTGTCCTAGATGAACACAGCGTATCCCAAGATCAATCCATGAGGTTTTCTTTTTCTTTTTAAAACACATGGTTAGGGTGACATGACAAGTGGAGGCTGAAGGATTGATGTCCCAAGTGTACCCTCTGCCCCTCCCTTCCTGGGCCATTATCTGCAAAGATTAGAGTGTTTACCTGCAGAAAATGTTGAAATGGATCTCTTAGTGCTGATGGGAAGATCGCAGGAAGGAAATAGAGATTTGCTGGGCAGTTTGTTGACTTTGACATGCTTTCTTAAATCAGTGGCTCATCCCTTCCTTAAAAAAATTGCGATAAGGAAATGTTCTCTCTCCCTGCATTCCATCGCCAGTCAACGGCAAATTTCGCAGTGCTGATAACATAAAAAGATACTGGATATCTTTTGAATATTTGACGTAAGAAGACATTGTTATAAATAACAGTATTGCAGCTTTATTTTCGGGATTTTCACCGCCCGCCGTTCGTATTCCTTTCCTCCGGCTACCCCAAGCACTCTTTGACATTCACATCTATTTCGACACAACAAGAGAAGCTCTCTGCGCTGTGAAGGTCAGACTCAGTGGTTCCCCTGAGCCCAGGGGTTCGGCCCAGACGGCTGATATATGCGATGGAGGAATGGAAAGGAAGGCTCCGCAATCCGTTTTTGTATCCATGGGAACCCACATAGTGAATATCGATCCACAGAACATCAGGTCAGGATCCACCCGGTCCCCGAGATGAGCTGAAATGGAGTTTTCCTGGAAGATTTCCCGTTTTTGTTTCTCTGTCGGGGTTTTGGACTCTGATGTCGACCTTCCTTGCAGTGAAATTCACACCCAGCGGCTGTGAAGGCAGACCCACACAGCTTGTTGGAGCAACACCGCCTCTCTGCTCCTGCGCTTTCTGACCGCAGCCAGAATAATATTTTTAAGTGTGTAAGTCACAGCAGCTCCTATATTTGAGGAAGCCTTCCTCTCTCGAAGCAAAATTGAATCTTTTCCTCAATTAGAGCTAATGCTGGAGCTCAGCTGTAAATCCTTCGATATAGCCATCAGTCAAAGCAGGAATAATCTCCTGTTTGTTTTTCTGCCTCCTCGTATATTTCATCACCAGCTACTGTTTTGGCTTGATGCGCGTTTATCTGTCACGTTGTCAGCGTCAGATGAGACCTGCAGGATTTTCGATAAGCCCGTTTAGCGCATGTGTCTGTTGGAAGAAGTGGGTCTGAATGAGGCTGCTGACCTCTGAGTCTTAGATCCTCCTGTTAATGACCCGGGTCAAAGGTGGGCTCACACTCTCACAAATGCACTTAAAGCACCGGCTCTGTTTTTCTTTCTTCTATGAGAACGTGTCATTGATTTTGGCTCCCAAGACGCTTGAGATGTCACGGTAAAAAAAACCCGACTGATTTTCAAAGAGATGCTGTGTGGTGTTGTCCTGCCGCACACATCAAAGAACCGTTTGACTGCTCAGCGCCACAAATGTAGCAATCCAAAGGACAGAGAAGCTCATATGTCTTGCATTGTTGTTGCATCCCTCCCTTTGACAGATAAATACATTTTAAATATTTAATGAAGCCTCAGTTGATAACAACAGGAGCAGGAATCCAGGTTGCTGCTGGATGCATCTTTGCTCCAGAGTTTCTTGTGTTTCGTTCTTAATCCCCTTGATTGACGCCTGCTAACTAACTGTGGATTACCTGAGGCTGCAGTAGCAATCGGTGCTATTCTTGAGAGGAGCCGATGTGGAATGTGGAGGAAGTTCTTGAGAGGAACAAAGAGAAAGGAAAACAGTTACCTTTAGGTGTTTTCCCACGCCAGGAGGAATTTAAATTCACCTGATTTACACGCCCTGTTTTTGCGTTTAACTAAGACAGAAATGTCAGCTTTGGAAAGCACTGCATTCCTTTCAGTGATCAGAGAAGTCTATGATACAATGTGTCGGGTGACACTTGGAAAATTACATCAACAGAGATGTACCAATCAGAGACTTGACCGGCATCTTTTCTGATCTTCTTTTTTTTTATAATTGACAGCTTTCCAAATATATTTTAGCCTTCCTGCTCTAATGAGTGATATTAGAAGTGGAAGCAACCTCACTCCTCGTGTGAGAAAGCAGTGGCTGAAAAACTGGGCTTAACTTATAAGTAGTTAGCATTTAAAACTCCCTTCAGCATTTTCCATCAGCGATTATCATGTTCAGCACGGCTAACATTAATTACTATAAACAGCAGTCACCCTTTGTATCCCCTTTAGCACGTAGATCCTTAAAGTTAAGCTCAGGATCTCCAAAGAAGGCTTTTTAAAACGTAACATGTTCCACAACTGACAGAGCATGAGAGCTAAAAAGGATAAAACTGAGTTATTATTATGTTAACATGGTTAGCCTGTTATCTGCTGAGGTCGGCTCTGAGTCCATTCACCTTTTGCCAATTTGGGAAAAAGTTCTCAGGACGGCTACAAACTGACTTCTTGTTACAGATGACACCTTAATAGATCTGCATGATCAAAAGCAAGGACAAACCAAAACTACAAAAGAAAAATAAAATAAAGTAGGATTTAAACTACTATGCCCACTTCACTTATACTGAAAACAGCTACACCAGAAAAACATTTTTGTTGCCGCGTCGTGGCAAAAGATTATATTTCTGAGATTCCAACTGCCTGTCATTGGTGTTGCTGGTCAGGCCAAGCTCAAAATAGTCAGATTCTCAACATCTGAATTCTTCATATAAAACACACGTTTCATCAGTTTTGTCACCTCAGACTAAACAATTTGGCATCAAATCAGCTGCATAAAGGTTTACTGATAGCCTAGTTCTACAGCCCAGAAATCTTAACCCCTAAAGACTGACTGGTAGTGTTAGAGCTGAACGCTGGTCCGGTCCCTTAAAGTAAAAATAGAAACAGAAAAATTCCCTTCAAGTTCACACTCTAAAAAGTGTTTTGTTTAGATAAAAACAAAACAAAAAAAAAACATGCGCCTGATTTCACTCGCTTGGAACCAGCTGGGTCCCTTTAGTCTCTTTATCCGTCATTTGTGAAGCCCAAGCATAGCAATTATCCTGAGAAAATAACCGCTTTCTGCCACTTTGAAGCTTAATTGAGCTTAAAATACAAAACTGAACCCGGTTTTAAGAGTTCCTTTGAGCTTTGCAGCCCCCTGAAAATCATCAAAATAGGCAGTGTTATATTTTGGTTAAACCAAGTGGAGAAGAGCTAAAGCGTTGAGTCAGGTGTTATCAGTGAATACACAGAGGACTCTACAGACCTCTCAGCTGCTTTGCACGCGTCTAAAACTTGTAGAAGACATTCCACTCAGACGTAGCACCCCGCCGATAACACGCACTGACAGCAGTTCTGAAACGGTGCCTGCGTTTAGCCGGCTATTATTCAAACAACCGAGTCTATCTGCTTTATTGCATATAGAGCCGTGCATCTCACCGTAATTAAGCCTGCCTCATGCAAGTGGATGGCATTAACTTGTGAAAGACGGCCTCTGTGCCGTGCGTACGACTGTTTCGATGGCGGCTATAAAGCTACAGCGAAACCAGGGGAGAAAGTAATAGTGGAGAAATAAAATCTCATTAAAAACACTACATAATGACTTTAATCCTCTGTACTGTTATGTAAAAAGCAGTGGGATTACTGACAAATACACGTGTGCTCACGCTGGCTGTGTGCTCAGACGCCTTTAACCGAGGCAGCTGCTCGTCCTGACACAGGTTAAACCCACAGGGCTCCAGTTAACATTTCAGAAACAACTGGTGATAGATGATCATTCTGGTTTTGGAGTTTGTTAATTTACAGATGTTGGCATGTTCCTCATCCCCAACCAGCATTTCATGGTGCATGCTAAGTTGTTTTGTTTTTAGTTTTTTTGCTCTATATGCTCCTAAATGAGTCTGTGAAGGTTGAGGCTTCAGTTTATTCTCGTCTGAGCTGAATAAAAATCCAATTTCTTTCTGGGTGCTGACGCAAGCTCGACCGAGTTGTTGCTTCTCAGATGTGTCAGTGCGCACACCGTTTGGGCTTCCCTCCCAGTGATTATCTCTGGTTAATGTGTCCAGGCCAGAGAAATCCTCCCTAAATACCTCTCCTTCAGATCCACGTTTACGGTCGAGTTCAGCCACCGCTGGGTATTCCTGGGAGACGGCGGTGTGAACGAGTGCAGCTCATGGATAGCCCCGCAGCAATCAGACTGTCCCATCACATCTCAAATACCTTTGCTTCGCTTCACCGCGTCTCTATCCAAAACATCTAATGCATTATCTCATCCGAACAAGCTGGCTAGCCCCTGGATGTATTATTGATGAGCTATAGGTTTGGTCTGCTGCTACGACGCTTCGCTATGCATTCACAACAGTGCTATTAAATATTTAGCATGGATTGGCAGGGACTAAGGCAATACTACCCCTGAGCTGAATTCAAGCTTTTGATTAGTGATGGAAAATGAGTTGAATGAAAGAAAAGAGCTATTAATTGAGGTGATAAGGCTGGTAAAAGAATCGATTTAGCCTGACAAGTTCTTCCAAAGGTCAGGTTGGTATGCTTGCTGAAATAACCCCTCATGCATCTTTGTTCTTTGGAAGAGTTTTCTGGTAAATGTGTTTAATATGGGTTGATTTCTGTAGGTGTGGGTGTAGTTTTCATCGATGAATTAAAAGGATGAAAGAATGACTCATACAAGAAGAACAACTCTAATAACAGATGGATTGTAAAGAGACCTGGGAGAGGATCAGAGTCCAGTTTGTTATTTTAGCCCTAGAAATGAAATACATGCGCACTTTCAGGAGTTGTCAGAGCTAATACAGCCTTCAAATATCCTCTCTAGCTTACAAAAGATAAGTAAAAAAAAAAAAAAGGAAAACTCTGTTTTGACGTTGATTGCTGACAGTGATATTAAGATTAACTTTTAAAACAGATCTTAAATCCCAGTGATTTGTCTCTTACATCTGCAGCGTCACTAGCTGGTCCAGTCTGGCTCGGGTGAAGCAAATATTTAGTCCAATAAAGAAGACCAGCGCCGACCTTTGGATTACCACATCCGCAGGAAACTGCAATAATGTTTAATATTATTGGTAATCTGGAATGCGGCATGATCTGTTGGAAAAATCATGAAATAAGAGGAAAAGGTGACAGGAGTTAAAGCAGGCTTTACAGAGGCAGCCTTTTTCATTACAGACCTTGGCTGAATTATGGTGTGATTTATTGATATTCAAACACCACAGTTGTTAGCTCCAACAACTGCACCACCATGCTGCCAGAAAACGACTTTGTTGAGTAAAATATTGATTAGTGTGTCTTTAAGTGTCCATACAGTTCTTGTCTTGTTCATGTAGCTTTCATGACGTTTGACAGTTTTTGGTCTCGTTCTATGTGTTCATTATTCTGCGCACTTTTTGAACACATCGATGTATACAACCAACAAAGACCAGAACGTACAGCAACACCCTCACTTTAGGCAACAACGCCTGCTAAATACACCGTATTAGTCATCAAAGCAAGAGAAACCTGAATGTGCACGGCCCTAGGCATGGACTGCAATGGCTTTGATTTCAGTTTATCACAGCATTGGCACACAGAAAATCTATTGTTTTTTTATTTAAAGACAAAAAGCAACACTTTTTTTGCACACCTCCTGAAAGGTGGCTGATCATTTCCTCCTGTCGATAGTTGAATTTGCTTTTCCTGTAAAAAAAAAAGAAAAGAAAAAAAAAGGGAAGGGGCGTTTTGATAGCCTTCTTTAAGCCAGTTGACCAGCAGTGTGCAGCAAGAGGGAGGGGAGGACAGAGTGTTGGGAAAACTCTGGTCTCTTCTGCATTTTCTCCAACATCTCAAGAAAAGAGCTTTAAACCTTGGGATACCTGTAACTATGCATGCTTGTCCTTTAATGTTTTCAATACTTGAATTTGTGCATGAGACGGTTGCTGAGCAACTAGCGTGTAAATAATGTAATCCCTCTGTTTTCCGTCCTCCACATTAACTTTCCAGCGTGTTGTGAGACCTGCTGCTTCCAGAGGGGAATCCACCTCTTGCATGAACTCTGAAGTCCTCCCATACGGGCGGCTGTGCACGCTGTTTCCCAGACATCTGCTGCACGTTTCCTTTCTGTGCGGCAGGCGAAGGAAGTGGAATGGAAAACTGCTCCCCCGCTCACTGTAGCCACATGGCAAGGGAGGAGAGCAGTCGGTCAGGAGCCCGCCGGCCGCAGTCGGGCATATTTGTGGTCGGCTTTCTCCTCGGCTTCAGTCTGCAGCTCGGCTTGCCTCTGCTCGCTCCTTCTCACACGCTCCAATCCCCCCCCAAAAAGATTCGGTCAGAATCACAATCAGAAAGGGGAGCCCTTTCTCCTCACTCATTATCTTCTCCTGCCGACTTCTCTCCCAGACTATTTATACATGAAAAAGGGAGCACCTCCTTCTCGCAGGAGCGGAGGGAAAAGGATTTGGCCCACATCAGCAGGAGCGGTTCACCGCTGCTCTTCGCTCTCTGGCCAGAATGAATGACTTCCATCCATTGGCTTGTGAGACCAGGGAAAAGGGGAACAATCAGACATATATACCAAACAATGGAAACAAAACGCTCCCAGAAAAACAAACCAAGCCCTGATGTAGCCACCAAGTATTCTTTGCATCATGACTCCTCTCCCGAGTCTCAGGGTCTCACCATCTCATAAGCGCTAAACTGGATTCTCCTCGTCCTCTTAGCCTAGTTTCTCTGAACAGAAATAGAAGCAGCAGGGCTGCAGATCCGCAAGTCTCTGTTGGGGATTGGAAATGAAATCTGCCCTCTGCAAGCTTACGGAGGCCTGTCTGTGTCTGTCTGGGTAGGCTGTGTTTGTCTCATGCCTTCGTTTGGATTTACTTCGCTCCTACAGTGAGTCAACAGTTGGGTCGCGGGATACAAAAAGTACTATTCATATCTCAGAATAATCAGTGACCATTCATGGCTCTGAATGTGCCATTTGTGGCACGGTAACGCTCACCGATTTGAGTCATTTCTTCTCCTGCTCTGCCGCTCATAAAGGCAGACTTTATGAGCGGGTGGAAGGAGTGTGAGCCCGGCGCTGCGGCCGACCCGCTCTCTTTTTAACTGCAACGTGTGAGCGCCGCGCACAGATGAACGCTCAGTTCGCCGTCACCATCCATTCATGAAAGAGTTCTTTAAGTTTTGAAGGAGACATAAACCCGACGTCACAAAGCAGGTCAAGGGAGTACTTTTCTAGCCTTGGCAAAGCTTTTTTTTTGCCGTGTTTGGCTGAACCGGTGGAGTGGGAGGTATGAGGGAGTGTCCTGCTACTGTGCACTGTTACCTTGAATGGAGGTGGCGGTAGCAGGTGTTCCTGTGTGTGCCGTCAGGAAGAGCCACATTGCTGGGATGTTTGCCTCCTTGGCATCACTTCCCGTCAGAACAATTTGACGGTTGAGACTTGAGGAACTTAATGATGTTGTTCAGTTACAGTACATTGCAAAACGATTCGTTGGACCTTTTCCCATTTCATCACGTCGCAGCCACACACCTCAATGCGTTTTATTGGAGTTTTCTGTGATAAACCAACACAAGGTGCACAGGAAGATGGTTTATTGTTCTTGAAACATCTTCTAAATTAAAATCTGAAAAGTGCAACGTGTTTTTTTGCATTCAACTGCCTTTACTCTGGCACCCCTAAATAAAATCCAGAGCAAGCAGTTGACTTTAAAAGTCACCAAATGAACAGAGTCCATCTATGTGTGATTCAAGCTCTGCAACGCAGACATTCTGTGGGGGTTTCCTGGAGAATATTTGTGAGCCAGCAGTATCATGAAGACCAAGGAGCACAACAGACAGAAAGCTGTGGAGATGTTTAAAGCAGGGTTTGGTTGTGAAAACAATATCCCGAGCGCTGAGCATCTCACAGAGCACAGCTGAAGCGTGTTCCGCGCTATTCAATCCATCATCAGGAAATAGAAAATGGAAAGAGATGTTACAACTGGAAGTCTACCAAGATGTAGCCCAAAACACGAGCTGAGGGGTCGGCCAAAGAAAGCGTTCATCAGAGGAGCAGCCAAGAGTTCCCTTGGTGACTCTGGAGGAGGTTCAAGGGTCCACCGCTCAGGTCATCTTGTTCTTATGTGCTCCATACATCTGGTCTTCATGGCAGTGTGAAAATAAGAAAGCCTTTACGAATAAGAAGTCCTGTTTTTAAAATTTGCTGCAAGCCATGTGGGGTACATGGCATTTGATTTGAAAACGTACGTGCACAGATGTGGAGAAGTGCATGGGGTATGAATACTTTACAAGGCACTGTAAACCAATCCATGAGGTTAGATACAGGGGTACTGCTTTACATGGGTGGCCAGTAAATAGTTTATAGATATGTTATTAATGAATCTGTAAACACTCTATAACTCATTCATAACTGTTTATTATACATTAATTAAGGGCGAGCAAGAGACAGGCAGAACAAGGGAGTTAGTCTGAAATGTTTAATCTAAGCAACTCTAGATGAAAATGTATAGTTGAACAGATTAGGCTCACTAATTGGCAAGACACTGGTCAGTTTTGTCTCTTGCGCGCCCTTAATGAATGCATAATAAGCACTTGTGAATGAGTTATAAAGTGTTTACAAATGAATTGATAACATATCTATAAACTATTTGTTAGCCATCTATAAGGGGAGCCTTACTGTAAAGTGGATGTTTGGGGGACCGGCTGCATCACCAGAAACATCTCTTATCACTGCTAATCTTGCACAAGGCATTTGTTGAATTGCTCTGTGATTTTTTGCGTATCTGACGGATTTCCGCTTTTTTCGGATTTAGTTTGAATAAACTCGGTCTGAATGTTTCAAAAACCACCTTCCTTTCGCTTGACCTTTATCTCTTTCTGCTCACTACACCATCGCCATGGCAACTGCAGAAGTACTGCTAGGCTCCAACAAAGGTTGAAGCATCGAATAAAGATCAAGATTCACTGAAAGGCTGAAGGGGGGGATTATGTAGGGGAGGCAGAAACCGATCATCAGGGGGGAGATATCAGGAGAACCGTTTGAATGTGAACTAATGAAAGGCGGCAGAAAGAATTGAGATGCCGGTCTCGCTAGACTGCTACGCACGCTCTTTGCTTCTTCTCTATAATCCCCCACAGATTAATTTAGTTCATTGCACGGCTCATTGCATTTGAAACTCATAAAACACAGGACAGCTTTAATCTGAGTCCTATCTACTATTTAAATGTATCTGCCGTAACGCAGCATGCTCCGTTAATGCTGTAATTACTCAGCAGTTATTGTCACGTTTTCTTTCTTATCTAGCCATCGCTGCATTTCTGCTCAGCGGCCATCGCTCTCAGACTAGCTAACAATTCCAGATCTACGCTCGGAGTCTGGAGGAATAGGATTTTTAGTAATTGTCTGGTAATTGTGCTGGCGGAGTAGCCGGGTGTGGCTCAGACGAAGCCACACCGTGTCCAGGAGGGACGCTCCACCATCTGGTGTAGGAATCCTCCTCGCAGCAGATGTGTATATATATATATATGTGTGTGTGTGTGTGTGTTCTTGTGTGTATAGTAGGGTGGGGAGGTGGGCGAGCGGTCAGGGCTAATTACGGTACAGCTGCAGTTTTACACTTTTGCTGCAGCTTGACAGGCTCGACAGGGTGTACAGAGTCCTTATTACAGCTACTGAGTCTGCAGAGGGCATGTAGGGATGACAGCCTAATGTGTTTCAGTTTCAAAGGCGGGACCACCGTCTATCATTTACTCCCTGTAACACCCCCCCCCCCCCCCCCAACATCTAAGAATTTACTGAAGTTAGCATGATTTAATTCAAATGCAACTCAACGTACGATTTTAGTCTCAGATCAAATGTGTAACTGCAAATGAGATTTTAAAAATAAATGATTCTTCTAATAATTTAGTTGGAGGAATGCTTTTTCGTACTTGTTCATCTTCATGTTCTAATTGAAGGCAGGCAGAAATGTGTTTGTAAATATGGTCTGGTTGCTAACTTTTAGCCCTGGCTTATTATTTCATTCTAGCATTCTTTTAACGTCAGACCACAATGTCAGGAATCGTGAGTATTAATCTGGGGCGTACATTTTAGGGTTACCCTCCTCTTTGCCATGCCAAGGCTCATGTGTGGCCTAATACGTAGGTTTGGTCATTGCGTACGAGACAGATGTGGAAAAAAATTAAATAAAAAGGGCTCCGCTGTTGTGGTTTCTGACACAAAATATATTACCTACAACACAAACAGAATCTTTAATCTACACTTCTGTTTTTTTTTTTTATCTCAGTTTTTATTAAAAAACAAAACTAGAACAAAACAAAAAATGTACTTCGCGTGTGAGCGGCAATCTCTGATCACTAAATATTTGTGTCAGTGCAGACAAGGCCTACAGGTGTCGTAAAACCTAAACGGGTTTTAAAGAGTCTTTGTTTAGTGCAGAATCATCCAGTCCAACATTTTAGGTTTTACACCAGATGTGACCAAATACAGTCCAGATTTCCTTCAGTTTACTCTCAGTAGCAGTGTCTTTAGCTGCTAACGACTCCTCAGGGCTTACGAGTCATTTGTGTCACGGCCATCGCTGTTTGACTCCTTGGTGAGAACTTGGGGGGGGGGCTTGGGGGAGTGTTTTGAGGTAGCCTATATATAAATATATATATATATATATATATATATATATATATA
This sequence comes from Fundulus diaphanus, assembly GCA_037039145.1. Classification (NCBI taxonomy): domain Eukaryota; kingdom Metazoa; phylum Chordata; class Actinopteri; order Cyprinodontiformes; family Fundulidae; genus Fundulus; species Fundulus diaphanus. The sequence goes on from CM073136.1 coordinate 3,660,057, forward strand.
TATATATATATATATATATATATATATATATATATGGTGCTTCACTTCTTTATGTTGAAGTGATGTCCATTTGGATGATACACTGGAGTTGTAATGTTGCTATACTCTTTTTTTTGTATTCTCATGTTGATTTGGAGCTCTGCAAAAAACAGAAAAACACAAAACTGAGTCCTTGATGTGTGCATGGCACATTGTAGTTGATCCTTGACGCAACTTGACTTCCTTTCATTCATTAATTTTTAGTCGTTGTTCTTGAAAGCCATTAAAGTCTTTCAAAAGATTCTCTGCATTAATTGTGAGTGACGTTTCGCTGAAACCAAACGGTCAGTTGCATGCAAGCACACGAGACAAGTTCTTATGACGGAGAAACAACAGAAAGAGTTCTTACTGTAAACTTGAAATGTGCTTCCTGCACGGCAGGAATGTGAGTTGGTGGTTTGACTCAGCTGAGCGGTATGTGCTACCTGCTTTGCGCTGCATTGCTCCGTTGTCGGCGACGCAGAGCAGGTCATAGTCGCTGGAGTTATGTTCCAGCTGATAGCGTGGAGTTTCTCTCCCTCTTTGTCCCTGACATGACTGAGAGTCGTGAGCCTTTTACTGAAACTCAGGTGGACTGTAGTATCCAGGCTCTGCTTGGTGATGGTGTGCACAGGGGGGGGGGGGGGGCAAACAGTTCAGACGCAGCCATTTTCATGAGCTGTGTTGCAATCCCATATCTAGCTTGCCAGCTGCACTGCCAAGCACATCGCTCTCTGTTTGAACTGCCAGAATTTCTAGCATAGATGATGTTCCCTTTCTTCTTTCCTGATATAAAGTAAAACTTTCAAGCTGGTGCTCTCAGAAGCAGCAGCATTTGTTTGACTTGCTGCTTCTCGTTTGCTGATGCTTTAAACTTCACTGGCGCCATAAAGGGAGCTCTGATCTTCGTCCCCATCGCAATCTTCTGATGTTTATAGCATGTTAAAAACTTGATGAGTTTTCTTCCACACGCCTGTAATCAACACAAACAAGCCATAATGCTGTGATGGGCAGATATTCGGGACTTCGCATCATATCCTGCCCTGAGATTAGGCAGACCCAGGGTGCCATTCACTTCTTTGGGATATTAGTGCAGTCCTCGCTGTTGTGATTTCTTTCACTCCAGACTTGTTGATCGCGGCTTACACTAACAGGACTGAAATGTCTTCAAAGGCGCAATGGTTTCTCCCATGCCAGTGCAAGGTTTAATTACTTCTGCTTGTCTCTCTCACTGATGAGGGCCACCAGACCCACCGACCACATGCAATCTATTTTAGTGCCATCCAATAAAACGAAAATATTTTCATCCTGTTTTTGCCATTGCTGCTCTCCTGAGTTGTTCACACGAGTGAGAGATAGAGAGGGTGTGCATTTGTGTGCATTGCCTTTCTATGTCTTCGCTGTAGTACACATAATCTGATGATTACAAGTTTAGCAAGGCTGCGCTGAAATTCCTGGGTAGGTGGACAAATGGGTGCACTGACCCGATAATATTACTTAGATAAGCTCATCAGAAAGACCAGCTCTTTTCTTTGCATGGCCCCCTCTGCCCGATGCAAGTGGTGGAAGACAGACGAAGAACTAAAAATCACTGTTGGACAGTGTCTCCCACCCCATGATTGAAGATTTTGCAGAGCGGGAGAGCTCCTTCAGTGACAGACCGCTGCATCCTGCACTAAGGATCTTATCTGTCAGCGGCTGTTACACTTGGTAACCATCACTGCTCCCAAATAACGCAATAAGTGTTCGACGTTTTGTTAGTCTGTTGGTTTTTGTGCATGCTGTTCTCAATAACTGTGCAGGATTTTATTTTTCCATGTTGTACATTTGCTCTTCGCTGGTGGTATCGTCCCAACTGTGGGACGATAAAGGATCTTTCTCTTCTGCTTAATCTAACACTATGCAAACACTCTGTCTATGCTCATGAAGAGTCACTTACCTGAAGAAGATGGCCGTATGAAACTGAAAGGGGAGGTATAAGCTTATGGAGCCAGATGGGTCTCGAAATCCACAAATGCACAAAAAAAATCCACACACACACAGGACAAGATCCACGCATGCACAGGCCGATTCATACGTGCACAAAAAAATCCACCTGTGCACAAAAAAATCCACACGTGCACACAAAAATCCACCCGTGCACAAAAAAACCCACACATGCACAGGCCCGATTCATGCGTGCACAAAAAAATCCACCCGTGCACAAAAAAATCCACCCGTGCACAAAAAAACCCACACGTGCACAGGCCCGATTCATGCGTGCACAAAAAAATCCACCCGTGCACAAAAAAATCCACCCGTGCACAAAAAATCCACACACACACAGAACAAGACCCACACATCCACAGCTCTAGGCTTTAAACCTCACAGCATTTGTGTGTGGATTTTTGAGACTGTCCTGCCGTCTCGGGATTCGCACAAGCATTTTTTTAAACAGAGAGTGGTTTGCAACCAATCAGAAGCCTCCCTTGTATAAGCCAATCACTGGAAAGTACTCCACGTGGGGTGACTTACTCATAAGCCAATCACATTCAACCTGTTCAGGAAGCGCGTACTATGAGCACAATGTGCTCTCAGGCTTCAGCGGGCAGCAGCCGTTTTTCTCCCTCTCTCCCCGCAGGTGTTTGCTCATGAGCGGAGGCGCCCAGCTGCAGGGGTCCGCCTCCACCCCTCCGGCCTCAGAGGCGACGTCGAAAGCCGCCTCTCTGCTCCCTTCAAGTCGCTCCGGATCCGCACGCAGCGATCCTTGGTCTCTGAGCTCACAACATCTAACTCCGCGGGCCTCTTCCGTCTGATCTCCAGCCGGCCAGCAGTGATTCCCTCCGAGCTCTCATCGGCCTCGCCGTTACCTGCTTCTCCTGTGCTCTGACGGCTGATGGACCCCGATTTCGGCCAGCGTCTGTCAGCTGCTCCCTCCTCTCACACGCTGTGGGAACCAAGCACTCTTGAGAAATAAAAATCAATAAATTCCATCTCTTGTGATCAGCTAAGATAAAACGAATATAAAATCATGCAATAAATAACATCTGTAAGGCACACTTGTTTTTATTCCATTTTAATCTTGTCAGGGCTCAGCAGGCAGAGCCGTGCAGCTTTGCCGGCTCCGCGCTCTCCTCTCCTTACTCACAGGTGACAGACTCTGCCTCAAACTCGCTTGGTGGTACCAAGTTGGGCAAGAGTTTCCCCTTCCCGGATTCACCCTGGTCACTCCTGGTTCATTCCGGATCTCTGAACCCGCCGGCGCTGCTCGGACCCTGCCCAACCTCCGCTCACTCTGTCATCTGCTTCCAATATGCAACTTTACTCAGTTCAATGTTCAAAATAAACACTTTAGAGTAATGTTGTCATTCTTCAATAGCTTCCAGGTCACTGACTCCAAATCTGTGTGAAATTGTTATACTACTTTAGCCAGATGAGGCACAGCCTTGATGTTGTTGAAACAAAGGACAGTTTCATTGACAACATTACTCTAAAGTGTTTATTTTGAACATTGAACTGAGTAAAGTTGCATATTGGAAGCAGATGACAGAGCTGCACGGCTCTGCCTGCTGAGCCCTGACAAGATTAAAATGGAATAAAAACAAGTGTGCCTTACAGATGTTATTTATTGCATGATTTTATATTCGTTTTATCTTAGCTGATCACAAGAGATGGAATTTATTGATTTTTATTTCTCAAGAGTGCTTGGTTCCCACAGCGTGTGAGAGGAGGGAGCAGCTGACAGACGCTGGCCGAAATCGGGGTCCATCAGCCGTCAGAGCACAGGAGAAGCAGGTAACGGCGAGGCCGATGAGAGCTCGGAGGGAATCACTGCTGGCCGGCTGGAGATCAGACGGAAGAGGCCCGCGGAGTTAGATGTTGTGAGCTCAGAGACCAAGGATCGCTGCGTGCGGATCCGGAGCGACTTGAAGGGAGCAGAGAGGCGGCTTTCGACGTCGCCTCTGAGGCCGGAGGGGTGGAGGCGGACCCCTGCAGCTGGGCGCCTCCGCTCATGAGCAAACACCTGCGGGGAGAGAGGGAGAAAAACGGCTGCTGCCCGCTGAAGCCTGAGAGCACATTGTGCTCATAGTACGCGCTTCCTGAACAGGTTGAATGTGATTGGCTTATGAGTAAGTCACCCCACGTGGAGTACTTTCCAGTGATTGGCTTATACAAGGGAGGCTTCTGATTGGTTGCAAACCACTCTCTGTTTAAAAAAATGCTTGTGCGAATCCCGAGACGGCAGGACAGTCTAAAAAATCCACACACAAATGCTGTGAGGTTTAAAGCCTAGAGCTGTGGATGTGTGGGTCTTGTTCTGTGTGTGTGTGGATTTTTTGTGCACGGGTGGATTTTTTTGTGCACGGGTGGATTTTTTTGTGCACGCATGAATCGGGCCTGTGCACGTGTGGGTTTTTTTGTGCACGGGTGGATTTTTTTGTGCACGGGTGGATTTTTTTGTGCACGCATGAATCGGGCCTGTGCATGTGTGGGTTTTTTTGTGCACGGGTGGATTTTTTTGTGCACGTGTGGATTTTTTTGTGCACAGGTGGATTTTTTTGTGCACGTATGAATCGGCCTGTGCATGCGTGGATCTTGTCCTGTGTGTGTGTGGATTTTTTTGTGCATTTGTGGATTTCGAGACCCATCTGGCTCCATATAAGCTTGGCTTATTCCGGGATTAATCAAGTTTATAGTTAATCAGAAACAGGGCAGACTGCATGCAGCTGGACCCACTCACACTCAGACTTGCGACGCTCTTCCCAAACACATATTAATACATACATGTTTACTATGTAATATAAATATTGCAACATTTTATAGATGCATTATATCTTCCTCATCCCCCAAAATAGTAGGTAATAACTTAGCTTCTAGGATATGTTGTCATTGCCATGTATCTCTTGAAGCGGTCCAGTTTTCTTTAGAATTGCTCAAGCACAAGTCACTTATTGCCTTGGGAGAAGGTGACAGCACAAAGAATGGGCTTCACTGTTAATCCATTCATCTTTGACTTAAGCTTTGCCTGTATTAATCCCATGATTCCACATCCTCGGCTTCTGTGCATGTCCGCTCCGTTCCACAGCGCCTCCGTGAGTCTGTGAATAGCAAAGCGTTGCCGGTTTTTCCGTCTTGCTTCGCTCCAAAGTTCCTTGGGCGCATGAGGACAGCATGTGCGGTCATCATCATTACAAGCAGAATGCAAATCTATTTGGGGAAGATCACCACTTCTTTATTTGGTGCAAAAAGAGTGTTTTGCATCTGATATTCAAATAAAACAGTTAATTTTATTGTAAATATTTTAAAACATTTGTTTAATTTGCGGTTAACGATCTCTATTTACACCTTTTTAACTTTGACAAACCAGTGGTTATGGACGTTCTTTTGGTACGATTGCAATTGTGGAGTTTGACCCGGCTGAAGCCAGACGGACCAGAACGGAGCAGAAAATGGGACTTGTTCTGTATTTTGACGGTGAACGACGGAGAGTGTATCCGCTGACGGTGATGTTCGGAGTAGTCACGGAGAAACTGGAACAGTTCTCATTAATTAAAGTAACAACATAGTTGATCCGTCGGTCGGACGTGTACGTACATGAACACAACGGAGCGGTCATGGAGGATGTGGAATCTGGAGATTAGCCTCTTTTGATCAACTGTCACATTTTTTTCACTGAACATGGCTTTGGTTAATTGTACCTTAATTCACAACTCGTTTACTATAAAATCTGAATTTCAATGCAAACATTTATGCATGAGTAGGGCAATATTATCTATTTTTTTTTGTAAAGCTAAATGAAGTATTTAGTTTTAGTTTTATTCTAATAGCAATAGCTAACCATATGTAGGTTTTTCTCCAGTTTAGAGGTGCAGTTACTACAGCAACTTGTGAAATATTTCTCCTACAGTGAATAGAGGAAGTGACAGCTTTTTACACTACAAACCTGAGCTGCTCATTGAATATCTGAGATATTTACACATCCTTTTGAGTTGGTTATTAATTCACCCAGATAAATGTCCTTAAGCACAGACCATGGAAGATTTCCATGGTGGGTCATCTTTAAGCTCTTTAACAGGACAAAAACAAAATCCCTTCTCTGTTCTTTGATCATACCTGAATGACAGCCTCTTGGTACTGTCTTTAGCTTTCAAAAGCCACAAAAGACTTCCTTAAAGCCAGAAAGGATTGGGCTGTTAGTCTGATAGACTTCATTGGTTGTGATTAAGTGTCTTATTATGCCTTGAAACCACCTTTATGTTTTCTGCTTGCTCCTGTCTGCAGGTGTCCTGCTCGACATCCAGCGGCACTACGACGTGACGGACAGTAACCTCGGCTTGTTGCAAACAGGTAATTCTCTTTTAATCCCTTCACTACACATGTGAAATGCTTTTTTTGTTAGCTCAGCTCCTGAACACATCTCTCTGTATGACTGTAGTTACTGTAAACGTGTCATTTTAAAACAAAGGAGGAGGGAACATTTGTTGAACTCTAGATCTGCTGTTTTGGTCTCAGCTTCTAAAAACGGAATCCCTCTTAACACGGATTTACCAGCTATGTTTTACACCTTTTATAATGAAATTCAAGAAGAAACATATCAGTTGGGAGCTTGTTTTACAGACGTTTTTAAAGAAAGACATTTTATTAGAGATGCAAACAACAAAACGTTTTGTGGCCGATTTCCTATCTCCGGTTTTTGTAAAACTTTGACCTGCCGACATCGGTTTTAGTCATTTCAGGTTTCTCTTCAAGAGCTATGGTAAACATGGAGCGAAGATAACAGAGGGACAGAGTTGGCATCTTATATTAGCAGTTAGCACGGCCAGCATGGCTGATACAGCAAATCCAATACATATTGATTAAAGATGGTATGATTTCCAAAAGGTGCCAACATTTCCAAATCTATTTTGGTTCCTTGGTCCATGAGAGACAGAGGCTGTAAACTCAGCTTGATAAAATAGAGCATATTTTTCCTCTGTTCAGCCACCCTGTTATCTGCTGAAGGTTAGTCAGGTCTCAGAGTGTTATAAAAATTAAATTCCTTTTACATAGCTTCTTTCTTCCCTATAGTTGCCCTGCTATCATTTTTAAATTGCTCACTGATACTAAAGGTGGCTAACTTCTGCAGTCAGAAGCAGCTTCCACTCTGAGGAGTTGTGTTGACCTGTTAGCATTCAGTATGAGGCATTCACTGTTTGAGAAAAGGGTGGATTTTTTCAGTTCTGTCTGTAACGATTGGATTTCTCGCTACATCTATAAATTTGACTCATTGAGATGTTAAAAGGGTCAAAATGCAATCACATAAGCTTAGCGGAACACATGAAAGACTAAAACTAGTAAAGGTTTTAAAACGTAGGTCAGCCTCAACTGACCTTGAGAAATGTATGAATGAATGAAAATGAAGCTTTTTGTCTTTGACTCCACGCCGCTGGATCCCAGGCTGACTGGTGGGAGAAGCATTTCCTCTTTGCAGCGTCAGTGCGGCCGGGCGACAGAAAGGAAAACACAGCTCCTGTATGCGCGCCTCCAGAGAGTCTGACGACTCTGGTTTGGGGCAGGGTTTCCTGTGCCGTTCAGTACCCCAAAATAAATTCATCTTTTTAAGGAGGTACCATCCAAAGCCCCCTTATTGCTGGACAGGACCTCGTCTTGTCTCTGCTGTGTACTCAGTCGTTCAAACACCAACAAACTCACACACAAAGTGGCATTGAGGACAAGCAGGCAGATTTGGGTTTGAGACTGGTGAGAATACACTCCAGTGTTTTTCTACCCTTCACTTGGTGTTACTAAGCTAATGTTGGTTGAATTATGGGTTAAGGACAAAAATATCCAGCGGGAAAAGTAAAAAAAAATTTTCAATGAATGAGCCACTTCTTCACCTCTAAATGTAATTTACACCTATGATCCTGTATATACTGTGTACCTTAGACTCTTGATGTGAATTTCGTATAGCCGGGGTACTCGCCCTAATTTGTAGCAGGAGTTTTTAAGTCAGCAGTGGGCCTGCTCCAACCTCTCCCTTTGTATGAAGTCTTCATTGGAAACCAGAAAACGTGAGGGGTGTTTGACTCTTAATTTTGTTTTCTTTGGCTTGTTATGTCTGCTGTGCACAGAACCACATTGGCAGACACACACACACACACACACACACACACACACACACACACACACACACACACACACACACACACACACACACACACACACACACACACACACACACACACACACACACACACACACACACACACAGACACATTTCTGTGTTTGTTGACTCGCAGAGACAGCTGATTTCCCCCATATATCTGCATTTGCCAGTCTACCAGAGCCGATCCCCCCCCCCCCCCCCCCCCCCGCCCCCTTAAAGTTTTGGTCCCAGCCTGCTAGGCTTTGTCCATCTTGCTCTGGACTCCACTCGGCCCCTGATATCCAGGTGACCCGATTCTCACACCGGAATGCGGAATTTTGCTTGTCGGGGCCTTGAGCTGCGAGGCTGAGTGGGTGCAGACCCCGAACTTAGGTGTGAAGAAGAGGTTTGGAGGGTGATGTAATGGTACATCAGTGTGTACACATGCATGTTTACAGTTTGCACATCCCGTGTCCCCACCCCCAACTTCCTTCTCTAGAGGGAACAATCCCCACCTCTGTGAGCACCTGGCTGGTCCGGCCGTTCCTCCATCCTCTCTGCCCTGGCAGCTCGGGTCCACCTGGGAGCACAAACTGCAGACGCAGGAGTTTCACAGCCAGTGGGTGTTGTCTGCACTGAGGTTGCTACTCATTCTTTGCTGCCAGGTCAAACTGACCACACACTGCAAGTCATAGAATAAACCCACAGCTGAGTCAGAATCACTTGAAGTGCTTAAGGAAGAAATCGTTTTTTTTGCTATTTTTCTTGACTTTTGAACAGACAGGATAAATATTCCCTTATCTTGAGGAAGGTTCTTTGATTTAAGGAAATACCATCTTTAACAAGCAATGGAATAACTTCTCAGAGCTGCAAAAGTTTTGTTCCTACATCAAATTTCCCCCCAAAAGACGAACTCCTAACTCTCGAAACTTGTTACCGTTTTGTGACGCTACCGGCACAAGCAAAAGGCTATTTTATTTGAACTTTATATGGGAGACTGACACAATGTAGTGCATGAAAATGAACATTCTGTTACTTATTCTTTGCAGAATGGCTCAAGCTCATCCAGATAAGGTAGGAGTTTTTGAGCAGAACTTTTACAGTATCACCACAGACTGTCACTTGGATTTAGGTCTGGACTTGGACTGGGCCATAATAGAAAATGAATATGCTCTGATAAAAAGCATTTCATTGTAGTTCTGGCAGTACATTAAGCCGTCTCAACTTTTGTAGCTTTTAATTATCTTTTGCAGGATTTCTCTGTATTTAGTTCCATCTATCTTCTAATCAATTCTGGCCAACAAGAACATTTGATTGTTTAGGGATATAATAGTAAAGAAACATGCATCATTTTTCTTCCATTTCATAACTATGCCACTCTTTGTTGGGTCATTACATGGAATTCACTGAAGTGTGTGGTTCAAGGGGTGTAAAAACCTAAATGCTCTTCAACAAGCTCCCCCTGACAGCGCTGACCTGAACGTTTTTTAATTATTGTTTGCCGTGTGTTGTGTTGTGTTAAGCAGTGTTTACGCGCTCAGGAACATCACAAAGAAAATACCCTGTGGTGAGCTCAGCTTCTGCATTGCTGTTGGTAACAGATGCTTCCAAAAGCAGCTAACACCACACAAATTGACAAGGTATGTGCTCACCTCTTCTGAGCATGTGTGTGTTTGTGCACGTGTCTTTACTTCCCGAAGAACCGAGTTCGTAGCTATCTGTCAAGTCAGAGAAGACGTGATTGTTGAGCCTGGAGGGTTGTGGCCCCGACCAGCCGATCGGGCTTTTCAGAGCACATGGACAGACTTAAACTGACTGATGTTAAAATACGATGTGGTGTGTGTGTACTTAGGTTTAGGGTTAATGTTAGCCCATAGAAAGGGTTGAAAATGAATGGAAGTTAAGTCACAGTCCTCAGTAGGTATCTAAAATAAGGACGTGTGTGTGAGTGTACTTGTGCTTGCAGCTGAGTGAGAACCTATTCATTGTATTTTACCACTAAAGTGAGGACTTTAATTTAAAGTGAGGACCTTTTTTTGGTCCTCATTTTGGGTGGAAGGGTGTGTGTGGTTAGGTTTAAGACTAAGGTGTGTGTGTGTGTGTGTGTGTGTGTGTGCCTCCGGCAGAGGCTAGCTGAAGTAACTGTGTCTCACACAGCTGTGAAGAGGACAGGCCCTAGGGTGCAGAGGCCATGGAAGGTTAATGGAAGAAAGGGCCGGGAGAGGGGGTTCACCTGGATGGTATTACCTTGTATAGAGGGGGTAGTTTGGCTCCCTTTGTTGAGTAGACGGAGAAATCTGAGAGAACATTTTCCCTCCTGGTAGCATACTACGGATATTGTGTCCAAGCGCTTTGAGGCAAACTAGAAAAGTTAATAAGTTGAATTATCTCTCATAATGGAAGCTGGCATTATAATTGTGCATCCTTGGTTTATTATGGAGGCAGAGCTAGGGGTCAGTACAGCTAGATATGCAGCTTAATAAGGAGCCTGGGCTCAGAACAGCTCACAGGCCGAGTGCGCTGTCTCCTCAGTGTGGCTCCTCACCTTGTCTGAAACACGATATCAACACACACACACACACACACACAAACACAGACTGACACTGCCCTGATCTTGACAGGGTGTCAGTCTGCTGCAGCCAGCTAGAGACCTGTGAGAAATGAGGCCACAGTCACTGTGTGAGACTAATGGCCTGAGCTGTGCTCACACATCCTAACATGTCACAGTTGTACGAGTGCAGGATCCAGCTGCATGCTACAAGCTGGAGGATGTGGAGCACACTATTGTTCAATAAAGCAAAGAACAAAGGGTGTTGGTCTAAGAAACACAGTGCCAAAGGTTTAAAAAAGTAAAATCAACAGGACGCAGCAATGAATATTTTCCACATAATAACTAGAAAGCAGCGATAATTTTACATAAAGTATCACAAGAAGATCCTGTAGCCAGTTCAAAAATACCTGCAGACTCTCAACGCCTCTCTAAGGCCCCACATTCTGAAACCCTTTCCAGCTAATGCACAACATTATTTCCAAAGGGGCAGATGAAAACCAGTTCTTGTTCTCATCGCAGTTGTACATAGGATTAAAAAATAAATAAAATGCAATTTTACGATTGATCAATATTCACCAGTGTGCTTCATAAAAAGACGTGTTAAAATTGTCCGTTCTATAGAGCCACTTTGTTATGATTTAAAATATGTGCGGAGATCTCGCTGGCAGAAAATCATTAACAAGTATTGCCATTGGGTTCAGAAATCTAAAGCTTCCTAGACATTAAAGACGAGCTAAAAATGAGCCGATCATTTAAAAATTTGCTTAACTCAATAGCCACGCATATTTTTTTATTGTTTTTAAGCACAGAGACAATGTGATACACAGAAACACCCCCCCCCCCCCCCCACCCCTAGAAATAGCCCACCCTTGCCCTTTACAACAGCTTGTAACCTGACGGGGGATGTTAAAGATCTCCCTGCACCAAAGGGTGACGCTAAGCGGAACAAAAAGTTTTGGACCAGTTAGCTGTATACACTTTCAAGGAATTAGGAAGCGTTTTAAAAAGAATTTATAATGTGATGCAATGAGATGTAAGTCCCAAGAGGGAAGAGCCGAGGTGGGAACCCTGGGGTCTCTCAGGCGCATTTTTGCATGTTGAATGGTGCTAAAATACCGTGGTTGTGTTAGGATTATTTCTAGTTTGATGTTGCATAAATAAACACCAGTAGAATGCACGCCAAAAAATGTGATAAATGAGAATCTAACAAAAACGCCTCCTGAAGTTGCAACTCTGACCTGAATAGTCGCAGCTCTAAAACAGTATCCAATATGGCTGCTAAGCATATAAAACATTGTAAAATTGCCAGCATAAACTATGTATGATGCTTTTGAGAACTTGAACATCATTAAACAAGTGGCACAATACAATATTGTATAACTTCCATTTGTGAACATTTGTTAGTATTTGAACTGAGAGAAATATATTGTTTTCATCTTATATTGCTACTTGTAGCGCCACAAACAAATGCCACTGGTTTCCCAACTTGCAAATAGCTACTAACCTGGATTTCGTATCATTCCCAGTTCCATGTTCCAGCTTCCGAAAAATCCAATGCAGGAATAT